>JAOTQJ010000115.1:0-17055 GCA_025642045.1 Solanum sejunctum | reverse complement strand
AACACTGGATGCCATTTCCACATCAACAGTGCGAGTATCCCCATCAAAAGACAGGGTTTTATTCGTCAAATCTAGAGTATCATAAGGTTGATCTAGGCAACTAGCCAATAGGTTATAAGCAAATGTTCCTTCGTTGGCATAAAGAAAATACAAATGCTTCAAGATCTTCTGTGGGTTGGTCCTCTTCAGGTGACATAATTGCAGGCTCGGTTCCGCTTATAAAGGAGTTCTTATCCAGGGCTATCTAAATCAGGTGGAAAGAGTTAAGTTAGAGGGGGTATACAGATGGCAGAACGAGGTAGTAGACGTCAGGTATCAGAACCTATTATACCCAATACAGATGCGGTACAATACACAGTTAATCCTTTAAGGGGTTTAACGGATTTCAGCGTTGGTCTTGAAAAGACAGCCTTAGTATTAGAAGAAATGAGAAAAGAAAGTGTGTTGTCGGAAGAATACATTAAGTTTTCAGATTTTTCCTCATCTTTAGGTGTGAGTTTCAATGACCATATCAATACTCTAGACACTAAGAATATAGCAGAGATCAATAGCAAAGTAGATTGTTACATTAATCGTTCGCTGAAGCCACAGGTTGAAAAATTCTTAGCAGATATTCCTGATAACATTTATGTCTTTGTATGGTAATGAACATGGCTCTGCGATATATGGAGTACTTGAACTTAAAAGGTCTATAGCTCTTGATGTTTTTAAGATTAAGACTATACCTCCCAAGGAGGCTGGAGAGTTTTTAAAAAAACTCAAACATAAATTAAATGATTCTACCCTTACTCCTGAAGCTTTCTACAGACTTAACCGAACGTATGAAAATCTTCGAAAAACTCATGAGAAGTCAATGGATCATCTCCATAAATATCCATATGGTTGGGCGATCGAGAATAAATGGATGATGCCATTACATTTTGATTATCCCGCTAAATTGTCGAAGGCTATGTCGTCTCGCTATAGTGCTTGTAACTATATAAGTTAAGTCATTTTCCAAAAAAGAAGAGGAGTTACTTTCTAAAAAGCTTCATAATTATTCTTCATCTGAGTTTACAAAATTCATAGGAGAGATTTGGAATAACACTAATGAGATCGACAAGGATAAGCTTATTGACTCTTTCGCTAGAATGGATAATCCATCTTTGTCAGCTATATGTTCTTTAATTACTAAAAATCATCAAGATGCTACAAACTCTGCAAATAGGATTGCTCTTAGAACTAAGAACCGTAAAGAAATAGAGCATATCGTCACTCCTAGTAATGTGAAATTAATGGATGATAAAATACAAAAAAATGTCAATAAATTATATAGTAACAGTTATAATTCCATTGAAGCACAAATGTGTCTGCAGAGAAAGAAACTAGGGCTATTAGCTATTATATCCTAGGGGAAATGCATAAATCTGGTGATTATAGTGTTGCCAATATGAACAAACGTATAGATCAGGCAATGCAAAAAGCAGTGGGAGGAACTCCTATTCTAGTGCAAGGTTGCAATTTACGTCCTATGAGTGACATTCCTGTCTATGAGTCACCAAATATACACTAGAGAAATTCTGAAAATCGGATAAAGATAGACTTCTTGAATATTACGGGTATGTTAATTTAGGAGGAGGTAAATATATGCTCACCCAAAATCGTATACCCATTTGTGATGATGATGGGAAGCATATAGTTATTGATATTAGAAACAGACCAAAAGATGCCACCGTTGAGAAGGTGGAGGAACTGCGAAAGGCAAGGGAGCGAAAGATATAGGCTTTGGAGCAAATGATGTATGGCGAGGGTTTTATGCCTTAGCAGAAAGGATAAGGAATTGGTTTAACAAATTCATAAAAAGAAGATAAATATGTATCAAAAAATTGTTAATACTAGGCTCGAGGAGTGGCTCAACAATAAACCTTTAGAACCAGCACCTCAAAAGCCGGAACTTACATGGCACGAGAGGGCGGTTAGAGAGCCGATTAAAGGTGTTTTTGAGGGAGTACAAGATCTTGTTTCCCACTTATCTCCTTATAAGTATACACCCGATCCTTTGAAGCAAAACAAACTAGCATTAAACCCTAAAGAAACAGGCTGGCTAGGTCAAATTGGTGATCAATTAGGACATGACATAACGCTTTCATGGAAGGGAGAGTTGCCACTTCTATGGCACTAACACCTCTTGCCAATCCCACAACTCCTCTATTACTTGGTGTGAGAGGTGCGACTGCATTAGCTTTATCTTTCGGGAGAAGAGTTTATGAAAATTGGAGAGATGAAGGAGTTGACAATACCACCACTACTACCCTAGGTAAGATGGGCGGATCGATCGCAGGTGGAACATCCTGAATTTTCACCGATGTAAGAACGTTAGCTACCGCAATTGTTGGAAAAATGGGAGTGAACATCTCGATGTCTTTAGCTGATAAAGGTACAAAGAAACAAATATTAAAACATAGCGGTTATGAATGCATAGCCGATCAAATAGAAATGTTTGATAAGATAGCAATTGCGACGGATACCTTGATAGGTGCCTTCTTTGGTTATACACATTATAAACATCATAATCATCATATTGATATTAAGCCGAAACCCTCATCAGTTGATATAGGTATGGGAGCTAAGCAACATATTGTGGCGATGCATGTCAACTATTGGACTTTAGAATTCTACTAGAGTGAGAAATTCATTTTAAACATACTCTGGCTTTGAAGAATTTGAATTCAACTAAACCGCAAACAAAGTTATTAATTAAACTGAACACTGGGGGGCCAAATCAAATAGAGAATTTTGAACTATAGTTTCATTCGAAAGTCAAATTGCTTTATTTCAATCAAATATCGAATTGCTTGTTTAATTAATTACTTTTTGTCTCTTTTCTAATATAATAGATTCCGCCCAAACAAAGAAAATCAAGAATTTCTCAATCCCCATTGAGTACTCCTGTCTTCTCCTAAGATCCGCCCAGACGGTTGGCAAGCTGTCTTTTCGCCTGAGGTATTAGAAGATAAGATTAGAGGCTGCCCCTTTGGATAGAATGAAGGGGAGAAGATGGAATGTCTCCTCTTTCTCTAATTTTACTTATGAATCTTCTTTGGGACCTCAAAATAACAGGGGTTAAGGTCAGCTTATTTCTACCTTTCTTTTCGTTGAGGCTTCTGCTGGTCCATAATGAACTTCGATGATGCTAGAGAGGGATGGGCTTCTAAGCCCCTTTTGGGGTACCATGGAAGGGGTAGGTATAATCAAGTAAGTGATTTCCTCTGTTCGTGATAGAATAAATGGGCGAAAGCCCGATGCAGCAACTTGTGAGGGGTTGTGCTTTACTACTTGCTTAGGTTTTGTGGGCAGTCAGGGTTAGAGAAGGGGAATGACTTATTCTTCAAACCAACCTTTTTAAGACCAAAGAGTCGGGCAGAAGGGGGGGAATCTATTAGAAAATCGAAATAAAGCATTTTAACAAATCAACTAGATAAATCGAGTATGAAACTGAAACTGGGTTGTCAATTCAATATTTGATTGAAATAAAGCAATGAAACTGAAAACCAAGTAATTAATTCAAGCATGAAACGATTAAAGCAATTAATTCCACTATTCCTCTTGAGAATGAAACTATTCAACTGAACGCCACTTGACTGACAGGAAAGGTACGAAGTCGCTTCAAGCACATAGCTAAGCTTAGGGCTTCTCCCAAGAGAATGACTTCACTTCACTCCCCCTTCTTCCGCTCCAACGAGTAAATCATAAGGCACGAAAGGAGGACCTGGGCAACCCATTTTCAATGGGAGACCGGAGCAAAAGGGAAGTCCTGCCGATCTTTTGCCTTGACGGGATCTTTCCATTATGAAACCCGCCTTACCTCAACCTTTTTGCACGAAAGCGGATTTTCTCTCTTTTTCCACCTGGGATAAAAAGGTGTTTGCTAATTGCCCCTCAAGAGGTGATTAAAATGTTCTCATTGATCTTTTATTGGTGGGCTGATCCTTGGGGATTGCTAAGACGAACCTTTGTATGCCTAGATTATGTTAGACTGATTTTTTTGGTTAGTTATCAATTTATCCACTATGGCTTGCATTGGGAAATGTTTACTTCTTTGTCGATGGCTATTGTTCCTCTAAAGCACGAATCAAATTTCATTAGACTTTCACTACTCTTATTACTGTCTCTCTTTCTTGCTTTAATAGAAAATCCTAAGCTTGAAAAGGCAAAAGGTATAGAAAGTATCAAAACCCTTATGCATGAGATAACTAATGAATTTGAACTTTTAGTAGGTAAAAGAGAAAAGTACATCTTGGTCAATATAGATATTATTGCGTATAATGAAAACTCTGAAGTTCAGTGGGTAGGGATGACACTAGATGGCCCCTATCCATCTCTCTTTTTCTCTATGAAAAATATGAATCAGAGTTTGAAGAAGGGGAGGGAGAAGGAGCCCTTGACCCGCAGGAGGATTTATTTAATAGTGATTCAGCAAATTTGGATTCATATATATATATATATATATACATATACATATATATATATACATATATATATATATATATATATATTCACCCATGTTCTACTTCATTCTACGATATATAGAAGATCCATCTCTATAGATATCATCATCTACATCCAAAAAGCCCTATGCTTTGGAAGAAGCTTGTACAGTTTGGGAAGGGGTTTTGATTGATCAAAAGCAGAATCGACTTCAACCGATATGCCCTTAGGCACGGCCATACATAAGATAGAAATCACACTTAGAAAGGGTGGACAATTAGCTAGAGCAGTGGATGAGATAGTACTTGAGTCGTTCAAAGAGCCCTTCTTTCTATTCTGTTTTGTGCATGTCAACTATTGATTCTATGCCACCACGCTAATAGCAGAAAAGAAATTCAATTACATACAACTGCGGTAATGCCGCATCATTGATAAAGAACCTTGCCATCCCTAGCTTTGTCGCTTGCAACAAGTTCATTGGCATATTCCCCTTCCCCTTCTATTCCCAAAAGTTGATTCAATAGGCTTCCTTTAATGATTCAGAAAGTTTTTTTCCCTTGGACACTAAGGTTAGTTTCCATAGGGCGAAGCAGCGACCTCATTTATTCATTCTAATAACTCATTGCCCTATTTTCTCTAGATCTAGTCTATATAATGATCGAGACCCATACATAAGATCGTTCTAGCTTATCTCCTTCTAAGGAAGTCTGAGGTCTTTCCCATGTTAAGAGCCTTTCGAAACTATTGAACTAAATAGAGGCTTCTGTTCAAGCTGATGAGTAGAAATTGAGTATAAAGAAAATGACAAAAGAAATCTCACACGGATATCAGTGTACCCATAGATCTATATGAAAAATAGATATATTCAAAATCAAAAAATTTATTTTCAAAAAATCAAGATTTCAGAGGCTAACAACGACATAAAGGTTCCCCAAATCATCCATGGCGGCTAGGGAAGCTCCCACGAGGGGAGCAGAGAATTCCACTCCTTGATTAGGTGCAGCTGACACGACATTGAGCAGAGAATTGCAAATATCTTGACTAGTTTTAGTTAAGGTCAGAGGGTAGAGAATGGACAAAACCCCTGAATAGGGCCTGGTATGAGTACAATCCCTGATTAAGAGAATCAACAATAATTTTTTCCTTTAACTGCAACAGAATTGACTAGAGTGCCCCCGAGCTTCCACCGAAGAGATGGGAGCACATCCGTAACTCAACGAAAGGAATGAGAAAGCCATTGCGCGCTAGATGTCTTCAGCGGAGGGATTTTAGTTGTGGATCTCCGATTCCAATCCTCCAATGAAATGGATTTCCAGATCTTCTGCGATCAAAGATGGGATTCTTGCACAGAAAAAGTGGGAAATCAAACAAACAAAAAAGGTAGAATTTACGCAATTTCTTTTCTAAGAAAGAGATCATAGTGCTTTGTGGCGCTTTTAACTCGCCGAAATGGAATTGGCGTGTACCAGTTTGGGTTAGATTAATAAGCTTATGACCAGTGAACAAACTTGGTTGACAAACATATTTTATGTGCAAATAATGTAGCGGCTTGTCGAGCATTTGACATGTTTTTTTCCTTCCAAAGTGAAATAATCACTCCTGTAGCTTATTGCGCGAAGATTAGACTCACTTACCTTTTCTTTCGTTTTTAATCTCTAAAACCCATGAAACTAGATAGATAAGAGAGCCTAGCTTGCCAACCATATAGCAAAAGCTGGGTGTCGCGACACCAGGGCTTACTTTCTTCGGGGTTTTAGGAATGGCTTCCTTTGAGGTTGTGTTGTTACATGCTGGGAGCATTTTGGGGGAGGAATCCTGTGGGAGTTAGTGATGCTCCTTTGGGTATCATGAACGGAGTTAAGGACTTTCATTAAAGGAATTGAATCAATGCAAGCTCTGAGAAAGTTTTCTTCTTGAATGCGTCTTATGGTCTGAATGTGGGTTACATCTGATTTGTTAGTACTCGCCACTCTCTCGAGAAAAAAGTTTTGGAATTTGATTAGGAAAAGCAAGTTTTTTTCCCTCAGTTTCTGCTTGAGCCCGCATGACACTCGGCCTTAGGGAGAATATAATCTTTCTTTTATTCCAGGAGGAATAGCCTTTCATCATCAGAATCACCAGTGACTCAAGTAGCGGATTATAGTTCTTCCATATACGGACTCTCTTTTGTCTTGCAAACCCCTTAGTTTGTACTCCCCTATTTGTACACCCGCTCTTCATTCCACAGACAAGATATTAAAAGACGGAACATATAAAAGAGAATTCAAGTGTAAGGACGAGATGGTTTTCTTTCACAGTACCATGCTCTAATGGTGAATCAACAACAGATGGGGAAAGATGCAAATAAATGAATGTTCCAACTACACCTAGGTGGTTGTTTGGTCCTCCAACTCTTAGTTTTATATTGTTTGATCCATTTGCTTCACATTGCCCGACTAAAGACTGGAACCCACCTGGCATTTGAGGAGCAGCTCTTTTTAACAAAAAGCAGTGATGAATGGGACGGAGCTGCTACACTTCAGTTGGAGCTTATGTATGTTCGCAGAGGTGGCAATTCAGACAACAACAGGACCAGCAACTAGGGTTGTTCAAAGAGCAGCCGTCTTTCCCTCTCAAGCAGAGAAGACTATTGACATGTCTGCTCCAGTAGAGATAGTTCTTCTCGATAGATTAAGCTACTTACTAGAGTTTGGGTATTAAACAAAGGGGTGGCAACTTTCTCGATAAGCAAAGTAGCTCGAGTGAAAGACTTATTGTTTTAGTAGCATAGGAGTTATAGTAGTCGCTAGGCTAGGAGTAGCTAACAGCTATGAGTTCTGAGTTGACGAGATCAAACATCAATCGATCCCTTTGTGGGATTGGTGAGACTTGTACCACACTCATACTCTATGGCACACACCCCAAGTTGTAGTAGACGAAGATGGTCACCTAGGATAGGCAGGCAAACCTGACCCCTATCTATCGTTGTAGACGTTATTCCTAGTGGATTACTAATAATTTTTGCTCGCTGGGGCGTACTTACTATAGCTCATTGTGATACAGCAGGAAGTGAAGACCTTCCTCCGACGCCACCTACTGTGATACCAAGGGATAAGAGCTGATTGTTGGCGATGAAATCAATTGAATACCGTTCGTGCACTCAACTCACGCTTGTTAATCAAGCAAGTGCTTTCCTCTAGTCCATGAAAGAAAGACCATTACCATTTTATTATCAATCAAGTGAATTTTGTTCTGGTAGGATCAATTCAATAAAATCAAAAAGCAATTCTCTAGAGAAATCGAGAGGCGCACCATTGCCATTGGACTTGCAACTTAAAGTTTTATCCCTCATTTCAGAGGGAACTTCAAAGTAGCTCAACCATAAGGGAGAGGAACTAAACGAAGTGGCTCAATTGAAAGAAGAGGGAAGATGTAATTCAGTTCTGAAGCAATTAGAGGAACTGAACGAAGATTTGCATATTTCCACTTTGATTTTGTAAAGTTTTTGTGAAGAATGAAATTCGATTTTCTCTCATATTTACTACGGCGATGAAGAATCAAATTCTCACTATATTTATTCCTCTTTTGACATCTTTTTCCAAGTGCAGGATTACCCCAAGGGGTTATGGGTTTTTTCCTACCAATTGGGGCTCTTCATTCACCACCCCCATGGGGATGGTCTACAGGGTTCATAACTACTCCTCTTACTACAGGATGCTTACCTAGCCAACGCTTAGATCCGGCTCTACCCAAACTTTTTGGGTTCACCCCAACATTCCCCACTTGTCCGACTGTTACTGAACAGTTTTTGGATATCAAATGGACCTTCCCAGAAGGTAATTTTAATATGGCCAATTTCCCCTCTTTTGCAATCAGTTTCGCTACAACACCTGCTGCTCTAGCTAATTGTCCACCCTTTCCAAGTGTGATTTCTATATAGAATATATAATATAGATTGAATGAAACAAAGATCTAGAATCAAAGCAAAATAAGAAAGAAATGGCTCTTATAGTGTGCTTTGGAAGAAAGGTTTCTCTGTAGAGGAAACGAATAAGAAATTATTTTGAGAATTTTGCCTATAGAAAATCTAGTAACAAGAAGATTTAATCAGAAATATCGACAAGAGTCCAAAACAAAAAAATGAAATAAAAAAAATCAACTGCTCCAATTTCATCTCTATCGAATTTGAATATCAGAATAGCGGATATAGTCATGATTCAATAGGTCAGGTCCACTTACTTTTGCTTTTGTTGATTTCTAACCTTTCGAATGAATTTGGTTGGTATAATGGAAAATAGGAATATTCGGTGATTCAAGAAGTGACTTTTCATTATTCCGAAATTCATACTAATGAAAATTGACTAAACAAATGTTCAACTTTATAACTAAGTATAATGATAATGTATTATCCAGTTAGTTACTTTTTTTATTACAAATAAAAATACAATTCTCCCATCAAATATGAATACTAGATTGGGGTTTTACAAAGCCCCTTATCGGATTTGAACCGATGACTTACGCCTTACCATGGCGTTACTCTACCACTGAGTTAAAAGGGCCTTTTTTATTTAATTCCGGAATTATTCACTATGTGGATAAAATATCTATATGTACATATATTATAAACATAAGTATATATGCATTAAGTACGTGCAGTAGCTACATAGTGTCTAGCGGCTCATTGTTGAATAATAAAAAAAATGGATTTACCTACTAGGAGAAAATGCAATGAATTGTTTCAAGACCGACTCGAATTGCTTTTTTAAGGATGAAAGAGAAATTCTAAGCAAAAAGTTGCATACTTGAATTAATTAGTTGAATAGTTGAATTCAAAAGTGGAATAGTGGAATTATCAACTTTCTTTCTCTTTTATAATATAATAATAATAGAATCCACCCAAAAGTTTGCTTTTAGTTCCGAGCAAGAGACTATTCCTCATAAAAGAATTTGACGAAAGCTGGCACCCTTGGTGCGTGATAGCTACGTAATATCCTTAGTTTCATCCTTTTTCAAGATACCAATGACCAAAATGGAATTAATTGTTCTATTACGGAAGTTGGGATCCCACACGCTGGGTTAATCACAAAGGTCTTTAACAATTTGATGTTGGATGATTTCGACCGGGGATTTAAACAGCTATACCCTAGTCTTTCTTATTATCGTTACTTGGCTGACTGTTACGTATTATTTCCATTGTTTAGTCTCCAAAGCGAGCAGCAGTGTGAAGAATCAATGAATAGTATCCTCTTAGAGTTAGATCTTGATGGGGATATCACAACTATTCTACCTGGTGGGGGTGCCCATGTGACTCGTGATGGGCGTTTGATTATTCTAAGTCGAGATTGCGGTCTTCACGTTGTCGAACAGTCAACATTCTTTCTTTAGTTCAATTTGTAGTCAATATGTTTTATACAAAAAGGAACCCTGATAGGAAATCCTTTTTTTAGAGAGCCAATGCCTTAAGACAGACCCTAATAGCAGTTGTCGCCTACTTCACTGAGTTGTGGTTCTCAAAATCAGATTTAGCTTGGTATATTCCATCAAGAGAAAGCCATATCTATATATAGAAAGAAAAATCGAAATTGTATACAGGTGCTTACACTTTCCTGAGGATTCTAAGACCCGATCACCCGTCAAAGAAATATCCTTAGGTCTTAAGTCTACAGCTCCGTAGCTTGTGTCGCCTACATAGGGTCTAAAAGAATGCTTTGCATGAACATCTCAATGTCCAAGATAAAAGGAACGAGGGGCAGAATCGACGAGGCGAGTGTTCTCGAAGAGCAAATCGTGATGGAAAAGCGTGAGGAGAATGATCAAGTCGAGATATGCAAAATAAAAAGACTCCCTGGGAGATGGTATTCTTTGTTTTAGGTCTTGATAGATTTTTCTATCGATTTCAGTTATTACGCTGGCTGATTTAATCTCTTCCTAACGCCTTTAGGGGCTGTGAAGAGAGCCCAGTTCCAGGCCCTCTTTTAGAAAGCAAAAAATGGTACAAAAAGAGGGCTTGGGGGTATATATACTATACAAATTGATGATGGTTTATCATCATCAGAACAAAGATCAGTCTAGGTCGAGATGAATGGAAGATGCTTCTGGAACTCCTTTTTGATAGGGTCTATCTTAGCTCGAAGGAAAGAACAACAAAAGTTAGACCCCCAAAGAATATGGATGAAAATCAGTTAGTATTTGACAAAGAACCTAACGGAATTTAACAAGCAGTAACCGGAATCAAAGTTTTCCAAAATGGTGTCAACCGGTAATAGAATGTAGCTAGATAACTGATGCCACAGCATCCAAAATATGTGGGATGGAGTTCATGGTACACTAACTTAACCTTCAAGGTCAGATAGTGCTACAGTGAACATCAATCCACTATCTAGCTCAAAATTAGCCTCACGAACTACTAACACTATTATTCGCGTAGCCCTTTTTTGTTTTGTGCTATTTCATCATAGGCTGTCGGAACTTGCTTCTTAGCGCTACGTGGGAAGATTATTTCTCTATTCAGCCCCCCCGACTTCAATTACAAACTCTTACTTCTCGGTCTAACTTGGACTAATCCCTTAGCAGGCAAGAAATTCCTACTAACCAGACAGAAAGTCAGTTTCCACTCACTACCAAAGCGCTGTCGCACCTCTACTATTTTCGGCGTAACGAGGTTTTAGTCTTTACGAGGGCACCCCCTAGCCAGATTCAATCCCAAGGGTCAATCAAGCCTTTGAAACTTGTTCAAATAGTCGTCACAGTCTGAGTTCCTGCTTTCAACGAGACTTTCTTAGCTTGTCAAACTTTCTCTCCTTCACCAGGAAAGTTATCCGGTAAGCAAGATCTTTGATTGATGTGCCTGAATAAGGTTGATCAATGGTAGCTGCTTGGAGCTTTCTCTATACCTTAATTGAACTGCCCCGCTCTTAGCTCGGGTTCTTGCTTAATGAGGCGTCCCTTGTTTGCTCTTGGATTGGACTAAGCGGCAATCCTGACTGTGGAAGCAGACCTTGTCATTCTTCTCCTTCAATGCCAGTTCCTAAGTACACTAGGGCTGGAATGCTCTTTTATCATGTATGTGGATTACTTGGTCGATTACCTGATTGCACTAGTCTCATAGCCATCTCTTTAGCGTCCCGCCATTCCTTCTTGTTAACACAGGAAATCTAACTCATTCTAAGGTAGAGCTCTTAGAGTCCTACTTAAAGTTAAAGGTAGTTCTTTAGTTAAAGCAAGGAGAGCAGAAACTGAGGGAAAAAAACCTATGTTCTTACGCGGGATGGGAATAAAGGCTACTAAGATCGGAACGACTAAAGTACTAAGTAACCTTAGAATGGGGATGCCAATCTTATACAGAAAATACCGCTATCTAAAGTAACCTTGCAGGGGGGCTGCGTATAGCATTCTAAGATCTCAATACGAGAAAGAAATCAGACCTATAACCTCACTGCAGTGGCTTGTAGACTTGCTTTGCTGCGGAAAGCTCAAGTGAAAACCTATTAGAACTGTGGGCCTCACCCGTCTACTACTCGACCTTAAGTAACTACAGTTAGGAGGATCTATCCAATAGCTTAATGACTTGCTTGGGTCATCTAAGAGGTAAGGCCGGATCCGATCGACCCTAACTTTCATTATTGAGCTAAAGGAGCGCAAGCGGCCCTTCAAGTTTACACGCTGATCCCTCTATGATGGCATTCTTCTTCCTCTCCGACTTTACGATATTATCCTTGCTAGTTTGATCTCTCGAATTAAGGTTTCCGATTGGATTGGTTATAAGTCTACCATACTCTACCATACTGTAGAGAAAAGAATGCATGTTCATCCGGACATTGAGAAGGAAGGTCAAACCTAATCCGGTGTCAACACTTGACTGACCGGAGGACCTAACTAGCTTCAACCTACTTTTCGGTAGGCTAGGAAGCATTTCTTTTACTCTTCTATGTCTATTAAGTGTTTTGATCCTAGCTGCCTTCAATCTTTCCCAGCCTTTTGACTGAGTGGAAAGAAGACGGGCACGAACCCTGAACCCAGCTCCCCCCAAACGTTGTAAATTAGACATAGAAATGTCATACTTGTTTGCAAGGGAACATAGACCCATTGTTGTGCGACAAAATGTTAAAGCCTTGAGAGAAATGGGAGAAAGATCGACTTGCATCGACTTAACCCAAAACCTCTTGGCAAACTCAACACCTCCAGTTGCCGATATAATAGACTTAGGCAACGATATAGAGACACCGAGTCTATCCAATAACATTTTGTACTGCTGTGCCACCTTACTGTCGGTGATTAGGATATCATCACCTAGTAAAGCATAATCAGCAAATGGGGTTGTTCTATCAGGATATGCCTTCTTAGCTGCTAACCACACTATATAGTGATGAGAAAGCGAAAAGAGGGACCATGACCCATAGTAAGCCAAAGGCTGTCCAGTAACAAAAGCCACCTCATACAATCTCTTAGTGATCGGAGGCATCACCAGAAATGTATTAAGGCCCAGAGAGCTATTGACTATTGAAGATGAAAAAGTACTACCCCAGATGCAAGACATCAGGGTGTATATAACACTCAATGGCCAACGATCCGTTGCAGACTTTAAGTCAAAAGAATAACAATTGTTACATCTTTTGGATCTTAAAAGATACAACGGCTGCTCCTGGTTGAAGGTACCATCTTGCTTAATGCTTTCTAGTACCGACATAGCCCATACATGGACAGGAAACAGTAATCTTTGCTTTACATAATTGCAAATAGCAAAGAGCCGTCTCTTACCATTTCCCTCAATCACTTGACTCAACCGACCAGTGGCAAGTGGAATACCCTTGTAAGGTCCCAAAAGGGAACTAAACCAAGGGCCCACATATCTCTCAAAGTATTCCAAGGAGAGATGAGCCATCCTGGTAGTACCCTTAATAGTCCAAAGGATAAAACACCTGAGGACACCAGAGCATACCAGGCGAAAAGAATCTGGAAATGAATGAATTTGCTTTATATTCCAGATTCAGGCCGCCAATTCATGCTTTAGATTAACAAAGATATTGCAATCTTTAGCATACTTGGCCGACGCCTTGTCGACCTTATCATCAACGGTTAAACCGTGCTGACGAACGAAAGCGTCTAACAAAGGCGTGCTTTTCCAAGTCGGTTCCCAATGCATTCCCAATTCCAAGGGGAATGTATGGAGACGTGGCAAATAGATTGGTTGAAGATCTCTAAAGGCAGTTTGAATTTCCTCTAGGACTTCTAAGACACTACCAATATCAGGGTGAGGAGAGGTAATTGATTTGAAAGTTGCTTTTTGGCAGCAACTGCAATCAATTTAGCCAAACCAAACCAAGATAGGTACATCTTAACCAACATATCACCGTGATCAGACTTAGTTCTTATGTGTTTACGTAAGACACTAGGTATGATACGGGGGATGCCACATCTAGTCAAGGAAATTGGTACGGAGAGTTGGTCAGACGCTTTATAGCTAGAAGCATAATAGCGCTGAAGACATACTGCACATTGCTTAAGATAAAGCGCAGTGAACAGTAGTCCTGACCTCCGCTTCATAGTCCGAACCTTGAAAACAAAGTCACATCCTGCGAGAGCGATCTCTTTGGACATGGATACAGTGGCAGCTAAAGGCACTCGAAAGAGAAGTCCCTTCAACTGTCTGGTCTGTTCCAACAGACCACGCCAAGATACCTTGGCACATCTTTCCACACCTGTAAATAGTTGAAAAAATTCATAATAATCTATTTTACAGTCGGTGGTTACGACACATAGACTGATTAAGATTTCTCCGCACTGGGAAAACTTCGGGTTAGAGCCTCTAAGGACCAGGATCAACTCCTTCTACGCCCCAGGAAAAGGCGAAAAGTCAAGCAGTCATCAAGCCAGAGCTAGTTTCACAGCTACCGATTCGCACCCGCGGGTCAAATCAGACCAAAAAAATCTCGATTCAGCATAAGCAAGGGATGAGAGAGGCCTTACGAGGGCTCTTTCCCACTTAATAGATTCATTCCTTCGTTACGGCGGGGTACCTGCCGTTCAGAGATGCTATCAGAGTAGGAAAGTTAGCCAAGTTCTCCTGCCTAGTTTAGATAAAGCACCCCTTATCGCCCCACGGCATCTGGTTAGGACACAAAGCTTATTCTATTCCAAAAATAGCGGATTCTATTATAGCATTCTGCCTTTTCGAAGACAGAGCACTCGTGGCACACACTTGGCCCTTTGCCTTAGAAAGAGTTCAACCCACTTGAAAGAGGAAAGGGGAGTAGGCATAGTACCGGAAAGTACGGATTCGGGGTTCATCCCTCAATCAAGCGCTACTTGAAAGTCAGGATAGATTCCACTCTCAGTTAGTACGTACCTTTTTTTTTAAGCAAGAACTCTTAATCGTTCGTATCCCATACCCATGGGCTACTTCACTGAGACGATGGTCGGAGTTTACAAGCTGCTTTGATAGAAGCAGGTTAAGAAAGATAGCAGAAAGTGCTAGCATAAGGAAGAGATTCTATGGATGGAAAGAGGCCCTTCCTTGCTTTCAAGGTTTCGGCAAACAAAGTCAAAGGATTCTTTGTTTCAGTTTCATAATAAAGTAAAGGAAATCGGCCTGCTCTTCTCTCTTTTCTCTATTGAACTATGAAAGCACTTTATAGTTGCGACACGGATTCACCACAACTTATGACTTCGCCAATGGGGCAAACGAAGGCTAACCCGTTCTGGTTGTTATGACTGGCAAGAAAAGGTAGGTTCTTTCAGTGCGCTTTGGTCCTTCTTACAGAGACTATCCTTTGTATAAGTTATGATCCATCCAAGGAATGAGCTTCCCCAGACGAAAATCCCGTGGACTACAAGTAAAAGATCGAATCTCGCCCGGCAACAGCAGCTGATTCAATAGCAGATGGTCTTGGAAAGAACCTTTCATTCGATGCTTCTGATTCAACTCCCAGACAACCAAGGAAGTATGCGCGAAGATAGGGTTAGCCCCTGCGGCAAGCATTATCCGGGAACGATTATCCAGGAACTGGAAGATGGTTGGCGTGACACGCCTAAATCCCCCACAATCAATCCACAAGGCTTCAGGCGACTGGAGCAACCTTTGAAGGCGCTCGGCCTTGTTCACCCTTTCAGCTAAGTATCCCGCTTTTTCCTTGAGGGGAGCCGAGATTCAAAATATGTGGGCCTTCATCGCCTTAAGGCAATCTATCCAAAGAGCCTACCCTATAATAGATTCAGCTCAAGCTGCGCTTGGAAGATTTCTTTCTCAATCATGAATCCGAGCTTACTACTTGAATCACGAAAGGCGCTTTTCTCACTATCTATTCAATTTCAAATGCTCACTTATGAAATCAAGCTAATAAGGCCAAAAACAGAGCATGGAGTCCACTGGCATGAGAATCAAGCGAAGTAGAGACATAAGCGGATCCAAAGAAAATCAGCAAGACGACTACTTCCATTCCTCTCCTTAGACCGACAGTACTACAAGAAAGAAAGAAGACAGAAATAAGGCGATTATTACCTAATAGAATAATGTGAATGAGAATAATAATACCTCACAAAGAAGGTAGATGAATTGCTTAGCCAAGACTATCTCGACCTTAGCCTGATTTTCTATTTAGATTCCCGTTCGTGATCCCAGCCCTGGAATCACTTCACTCCAGCGCCTCCTCAGTCTGATTGCATCTTTCCAGCCTTTCAAATCGACTAAGCGCCAAGCCTACTTGTGAAGAGAAGAGTCGTCGGGCTATTGCAGAGTGAAGGAAGGTGGGAAGGTGTCTTGTCTTGGCCTAGGCCTACTTGGGTCAACACCCATAAAGTGTTTCATATCATTAGACTTTGTTTTTAGTATATATCTTTCTTTTATTTCATTTCAGGTTTTTTCTAAGAATATCGTATATAGTGTATATAGTATATGTACTTTATTGTCTAATAGACTGATCTCTTTAGTAAGATTTTGCTTTTCATAATCACCTTATGATTTGCTTTTTCTAAACAAGTTAGATTGAAAAATCCTTTCTGGTTTGCTTTAGCTTTTCCAGCATTCGCCGCCCCTTCAATAGCCTTTTGCGCGGATCCTGCACCTGCGCTTCCAGACCTCAACGAGATTCCAGTAGGCCTTTCTCCTGCGGAAAGGGACCAATTGCATCGGGAGACTGAAGAGAATGCCGCCCAGTGTGGCAGGCTCTTGCAATCAATCTGTGGGCAGGCAAAAGAACTTGTTGTCCGTCAGGCAGGAGCGCAGGACGAGCTCACGCTCGAGAAATTCGTAGACGCCGTCAGGTATCTTGCAGACGTGGACGAGTTGCCCGAAGAGGAGCGAATCCCCACTCTCATTGAGTTCAGGGCCCCAATCAATAATAAAGACTCGCCCATTTGGTTTCATATAGATAAAGAAATGAAAAGATGGGCAGTCTATGCTAAATTCTTTTTCTTAGATAGAATGAATGGAAAAGGAGTGCTTGTGTTGTGGTTTTCGTAGTTGCAAGAATTTATTGAATTGTATATTCAATGATGTACTAATACCAAAAACGAAATTGGATTTAATGAATAGATGAAAATATTTAGAATAAATAGATATATATAGAGCGGGTAGCGGGAATCGAACCCGCATCGTTAGCTTGGAAGGCTAGG
>JAOTQJ010000113.1:1380-22631 GCA_025642045.1 Solanum sejunctum | reverse complement strand
GGAGTGAAAAATTAAAATTTTCAAACCTTGAGTTTTTTGTAAATATAAATTTTAAATTTTTTTGTCAGGGGGTTCGCATGTGGGAGGGGGGCATGGGGAGGTTTGGGGATGGGGGGGGAGGGAATTGGGTGGGTCAGCATTGGAATGGGAGAAAAATATAAAATATTGAAAATGTGAAATTTTTTCACAAATAAATTTTTAACCTTATTTTATTCTGGGGGAGGGGAGTCGTGGTAGGATGGGTTAAAAAAATCAATTTGAAACTGAATAAGAGTTTCGAAATATATTTTCCTTAATTTTTGGAAAGAAGTCATTTTTCTTACATTTGAGGAAAATGAGTTGATATGAAAAATATTTTTCAAAACATTTAAATGAACCAAACATGAGAAAATTAAAAAATATTTTCCGGAAAATGTTTTCCTCCCTACCAAACACATGCAGCAGAGCAGTGTTCATCTAACTAGAAATTACATAAGAGAAGAAGAATCGCAGCGTAGGGTCAACATAAACAATCAGTTAAAATAGTCTAATGAGAAAGCATTTGTTCACGTTTGTAGTTCAGATAAGTTTTCTTTTTTGTTTCGAGATTGGCTTGGTCTTAAGTCTATCCTAATGAAACCTAAAATCTCACTCCCTCGCTTTCTACTTTTAATAGACTAGCTTGCGCATCTTCTCTTTGGCACTCATCCTTGGTTTGGGGAGTGCTCTCTCTTTTGTGTCAGCGAAGGAAGGATAAGAGCAATCAGCCCAATGATTGTTATTCCACTTACTGTTACAGTGCCTCTATCGAAGCAGAACAAGTCTAATACTCAAGCCTCTGGTTTTCGGGGATTCCATTTCGATCTAAACCCGGAAACCCATATCTTTATATACGAAACTCCTATTTTTTTCCAAATTCCTTTCCTTACGGTCAAGTGGCTGAACGCCCCTTTCTTTCTACTAGTTCTTACATGAGTAATTTGCAGGAAGTAAACGAAGTCTTTCCTTCCGAAATCCACTCCTAAAGTCATGACTTTCAGTACTGGGACTGAATCAAAAATATAACTTTCGACTTGCACTTTGCCCAAAGCCCTCCTTCCGACTTAGTTAGAAATACCAACTCTAAATAGCTTTAGCATTTCTTGAGTTGAAAAGGTATTATAGATTCTAGAGCTCAGAGGAGGTTTGGAACCCTAGTAGCAAAATGGAATCAGTTTACCAGGCTGACTTCCATGCCAACACGAATAGTTTAACTCATCACTACCTCGTAAGGGCGTTGAGAATTGTTTTTGCTTTTTTTGCTAAAAACTTTGGGAAAAGTCTTCAAATAGCCTTTGCATAGTTTACGAATTCTGCTTAGTAGGGACCTAAACACAGGAATTTCTTTTCTCAGAGTCAGGCCACGCCTTATAACAAAAGGGGGAGAAAGGACGGATCACCTGCCGATCTGTGATCAAAGAAAACTATACCTTCAGAATGGGATACAGATTGACAAGCACAAAAGGGTAGGCTTGGCTATTAATCTACACTCATTGATGAGACGCGGCGACATAGAGAAGAAAGTATACCCTTTGTCACCCCCTTGTCACTTAAAAGTAAAGAAGAGATATACACTTTGGAATTGGTAGGATTTAGGATGGAATCGAATAGCGAATCACTTGCGGTTAAGACAGGTCCTACATCTCTAACCTAATAAAATTGACCGACCCGCCATTTCTTTCCTTCAATAATGTTTTCGCTTCACTTCAAGACGGTATTTACCAAGTAAAGACTACCTTTTTTTGAATGGAAGAAGTAGAAGGGGTGAATGAGCGTTGCGGTAACGAGTCGTAAGAAAGATGAGCAGAGCATTTCTTCCGCCAGCCTTTATAGGAGTAGGGGAGCGTGGTGGTATAGATAGACGTCCAATCCTTCAGCAGTGAAACACACCCCATAACTCTTATGATGATAACCAAAAGTCACAAAATTGGGGCTGTTCATTGATGTTAGTGAAACACACCCCATAACTCATGGATTGAGATCAATAAATCAAAATTATAAGCTTAAAGTTTGTGACACAGAGAATGAAAACCGACATGATTTCAGAGAAAAGGGATGATTTTGAGTCTAAACCGACTATTTTGGGATTTTTCTCTAAGCAGATGTAATCCAGATAAAATTAGAGTTGGCATAACTAAGCTTTTAGTTATTTCTGTTACCATGTTATTGTGTTAGGGAAGTGTAAAGTTCATAAAAAAGAACCTGCACCATCCTGAAAATCAGAATATTCCTCTTAACAAAATTTTATCAAAGATAATTCAAGAGGTGACAATGTGAAGAAAATATATTGACAAATCCAACAGAAGTGGAAATAATACGACATTTACCAATTCTAGGTTCACCATAACAGATTAAACCTAATCATAATATAAAACTGTCATGCTTGGGCAGAAGTTGTGGTCTGTACCAACGAGTTTTGACATCTTAGGTTTGTGATGTCCCAGTTTAACAAAAGGCTATTATTCTGGTTAATGTTTTCTAAAGCCTATCAATGTATGATCAAATTCCTACAAAGGGAAAAAACATATTAGACAAAAGCTGGTGTATTGTGTTCCTCTTTCTATTTTACAAACTATACCAATCCACAAATTAGGTAATTTCTAATTCTAGAATATTAGAAATTTCTATTTCTAGAATATTACTCCCCTCGTCCTTTTTTTTTTTTTTGGCTTTTCACTGTGTTCTTAATACCATAATTACATTCATATAGTATTAAATCTGAAACCCTTTCTTTTCTCAAGAGCCTTCATCCCAGAGAATTTTCAAACTCTAGTTCATAATGATCTAGGGATAATTCAATTAGAACTCCAGATATATCAGGAATGGCAGCTCAAACGCGAAAGTTTACTCCCCTCTGAGGTTTGTTCTCTCACCAAACTTCAAAGGCAAATCAAATTTAAAGTATCATTATCTTAGTTACATAAGGAAATCTAAACAATTCTTTCCTTTTTCCTCATAATTCAACCATGAATTCTAGTTTCAGGTTTCACTGACAGACAAAAAGGAAAAGAAAAAAAAACTGCTAGATCCTGGCCCTTGGTCATTTAATAGGCTTTGTAGAAACAAAAATCCAATAAAGGAGAAGGACACTGAAGCCAATTTATAAGTTCGAAGTTGCAAGCTCATAAATAGAGAGTATTTCCATATCTACTAGTACTAGTAAATGTACTAGTAATAAGGGAGTTAAATTCTCAACGAATTTCAATAACATTGTTGGTTATGTCTAAAACAAGAAAATTGATTCCAAATAGAATACCTGGTTGAAGAAGGGCCATCCTTCCATATTCTGAGCCCGAAGTGTATCTACATTTATTGCTTGGTAGTTCAATCTAGATCTCAAAATCTTGGGTCTCTGGTCAAATAATTAAGCTATGAGTACCCCCATTTAAAAAACTGTTGGAAAGAACAAGAAGATTAATAACAAGACAATACGAGCTACTTGATCATACAGTAGCTGAGATATGACTAGAAAGTGCTAGGCACTTAGTATCTCACTCTCTTGCTTTACCTGGCCTTTCTTAGCTATAAAGAACACAATAACATACCAATTACATCAAAGAAATCTTGTCTTCAGTAAATTGACCATCTTGTACAATAAAGTAAACTAATTCTGGTCATCAATAACAAAATTGGAATTTCCTTTATAAGTAAAATTGCTTCATCTAACAGAAGGGATATTAAGGGTTTTTTTTTTTTGAACTTGGCAACTTTAGAAGGGACATTAAGTTTCTGTCAATAAACATGAAATATAAACTGGCATACTTGGCAATGAACATAGCATGACCAGTAATAGGTGAATAATGATCCTACAGCCATAATATTCTATTGTCAATAAACATGAATATAAACTGGACCTGGCATACTTGGCAATGAACATACCATATGCCATTAATTGGTAACAAGGGCAAGTTGGTCTGATGACTATCTAGACCTAATAGGGTCCAATTCAGAATGATCTTAAGGATCTTTTATGTTCTTTTCATAAAAGATGACAGTTCAATACATGAGAATAATGCTATTCCACAAAAGAGAAGTGATCAAGAATGGACCTTAAACAAGTATGTTATGTCACAACCCAACCCGTAGTTTGGAGGATTTGCGTTTCATTTTATGTTTTAAAACTTCCTATAAGTTGGTATAATATTTTGGGACTTATTGGTACAGTTTAGGTCGAGACCCGAGGATTTCAACTGATGCTGATTTCTGATACAGACAATGTTATCGCAATCACAGATAAGGAAAATGTAGTACATCGCGATTAAGTGCCCCCTACTGCCATCGCATAGAGTAAACAGGGGGTAAAGGTCTAGGCTTTTTGGCCTTTGCCAAAGCGCAGTAATGATTGCTTTGGGTCCTGATCAAGCTGTAATGCCATCATGTGGGCACGGCGTGATTGCGATGAAGGTTATATAAAAGTCAGATTTTCTGGATTTCTTTCATTGTGCTACCATTTTGGATATAGGAAGCTCGGTTCAACGTGATTTTGTAAGTTTAAATCTTTTCTGCATATCTTGTTGATAGGGGTCTTGTGATCATTATATTTGTGTTGAGTTGTTGATGCATATCATTTATGCTTTATAAGTCAATTTGTCCGTGCTTCATGCAATCATTAGAAAAAGTAAATTTACAATATGATTTTGATGTGAAGTTAAAGGGGATAGAATAGATTGTTTTTTCATGTATATGCATATAATTTATTAATATTTTTCTAATTAGCTCCAAAACTCTCTGTATCATCAATTCCAAAGCTAAATTTGTTTAAATCCAAAAAAAAACAATAATAATTGTAGCCTAATTTTACTGATGACATATGCTAAACAAAAATTATTCTTGCAGGTAAAAAAGAAAACCATGCAGAAGCAAAGGGAACACAACAATGGAGAAGCATATCCAACAAAATTCAGTTGATTACCAGAATTGAGGAGGAAGATCTCGTCAACTGAAGATTCACATTGAAATCACTAATGATTGCCAATCAAACATCATTATGTATGGAGATAAATAAATCAATTTCAAGACTCATCTTGAAGCAAATAAACTAACGTAGCAAATCAGAAGTGTAATACCTCGTGCCTTTGGACTACAATTTAAATTGTCTGACATGAAATTAGACCCGAACCTGGTGAATTTGATTATACCTAAGAGTAAATGTCATGTCTTAATTGTGGGAGTGTGTTAGATGTGAATTAAGTCATCAAGAACTCTAGCACAAAGTTGAGGTAAAAGTTTCTCTACTGATCAGGATTCCATTCAAACTCATACAAGGGCCAACTTCAAACAAGTATATTTCCTAGAAGATAAAGAGGTACGTGGCGCATTATCCATCAAATTAAAGGTCTGAGTCTACTATACAAAGCATCAAACCGAACATCAATCCCAACTTACGGGTAAACATTTGCGCGTGTTTTACTAAAGTAAACTCAGCCCAACAAGGGGCGCATCGCTGTAGGTCATTATTCCAGAGTCTATGATGTTAAGTTACTCTATTTATTAAGTTTAACTTGGAAATTCAATAGGGCACTTATCTTGTACCACTTAGGGATTAGTTTCTCTCAAATTCTCTCCTCTGCTCCACCTTCAACACAAAGGTATGTCCTCCCATGTGTCTCAAAGTGTTCCTAATATTCTCTAAGTGTCAAAATCTTGCTCATGTCTAGATGTATGCTATATGTCCATGTCTTGTTATGGGTACACTCCGGCCAGCAAGAGCATCGGGTGCTAATCTCACCTAGAGTCTAGGCTTCGGGTGTGACAAGAAGAGATCACAAGAAGACTGCAAAATCACGCACCACTATGCATTGAAGCCGAGACTAGATTCAACCGTCATAAGGAAGCAAATAAGCAGACACCACCAGAAGAAGAAAAACAAATACAAAAAGGAAGGGCAATCAAGCAAATGTCAAACAAGGACAAATCTATTCACCATGATTGAATGCACATCCCTTGGGTTACTTAGAGCAACATGTAGAAGATTAAAGGAATTGATCTTCAACTCAAGCACCAACAGCAGTGAACATAATCTATATAACACGATCAAGTTGAATGACAAAAGCTGCACAACTTCAGTTGAGCAAAAACCATAGTCACTCTTTCATCTTGTAAGCACACCGTACTCTTTATGGCGTTTTTTTTTTTTTTAATGAAGTAAGTAGTGTTACAAATGTCATCAGGAAGGTGCATGATATCAAAATAGGTACAAAAAAGTTGAGTTTGTTAGCTCTGTTACAATAAGCCCTATGCTATGGATTGAGAGCTAACAAAATCCAAAGTCTGACATGTGAATCTAAAGGGGATAGACTATACCTCCTACATAAATTTAGAAGACAACTAGCCTTAAGGGAGCAGTTTGAGGTTTATATTTTGTTAGAATAGGAATAGGTTAATACAATCCTACTTAGAATAAGAATAACAATAGTATATAAAATCCTACTTGGAAAAGGATTATATTATAGTGTCCTAGTTGAAAAAAGAGTCTACTATAGTATATATAAATAGGTATCAATATAATAATGGAGACACAATTCAATAACAATTTTTCTCCTATATTTCTCACATGGTATCAGAGCTTCTACGTAGAAAATCAAAGAGCTTCCGCTGCCGGCGGGCGGCTATGACCCATATATGCTGCCCATCTGGCCAATGGTTAACAAAAGTAGGGTCAATAATATATGTATGATTCTTATATTCAAGGAAAGAAAACTCAGTCAAACAGGTCACTGTGCACCAATTTTCAGTGACTTTATAAGGTTGTTTTGTGTCAACCCCACATATGTCATTGTTTGTATATAGCACCGCGCCATCATTCCGGTGACTACCTTTTTATATCTAATTTGACTGTACCGTGCCATCTTTTAGGTGACTACTTTTTCATAGTTATCATGTGTAGCACCGTGCCATCTTTCCAGTGACTACTTTCTCATATTCAATTTGTGTAGCACCGAGCATCTCTCCAGACTACTTCTTATATTCAATTTGTGTAGTACCGTGAATTTTTCGAACTACTTTCTCATATCTGAGTTGCATAGCACTGTGTGACTTTTTGGTGACTCGGATTTGATTTGCGTAGTTCCATGCGTCTTTTCCGTGATTCATCAAATCAATTATTTGGTAGCCTGGTGTGTCATTTGTGTAAGTCACTTTGTGGTATGAATCGGTCTTCTAAGCTTGGTTTGAGAAGTTCAATACTGTAATTCAAGAACTTATCACATTGTGTTTTATCGACATTGTGCATCAAATCCAATATTTCATGAGAAAGCACACTGAGATTGATTATTGATTTTGTGAAGTCGAGTGATCATCTTATAGATATCCCATCAAGCTCTTCATCAATCCTCATATTAATTACATTTGTAACAAAAGCTAGGTACATATGACATGCATGCACTAGCTTGAGGCAGAGTGTTAGAATAGGAATAGGTTAAATACAATCTTACTTAGAACAGGAATAGGAATATTAATAATATATAAAATCCTACTTTGAAAAGGATTGTATTATAGTATACTAGTTAGAACAGGAGGCTAATAGCCTAATATAGTATCTATAAATAGGGTCTCAATGTAATAATGTAGACACAATTCAATAATAATTTTTCTCCTACATTTCTCACATGTTTCATCAAAATATCATCTCGTACTCCAATTCCAAACACACCAAAAACTACAAACCGGAATCATTCTCCAGAATTGAGACTTGTCTCGTCTGATGGATTTATCAACTTTCCAAGAGATCCAACTGATGTAGGCATCCTTAAGACTATTAGGCATGACCCAGTTAAGACTTAAAAACTGTTATAAACATGTTCCAAATATCAACAGCCACTGAGCAATGTAGCAAAAGGTGTTTGTTAGTCTCTATGTTCTTCTGACACATGTAACACCTGTTAACTGTGTGAATCTTCCTTTGACAAAGATTATCTTGCGTTAGACAGGCCTCATGTAAATCTATCCAACTGAAGCATATCACCTTGAGGGGTGCTTTAGTTCTCCAGTTTTCAGGGCCATCCACCATTTCATTCTGACTGGACAATGCTGCATTCTCTGACTTCGCTGTGTATTTTCCATCTGCATTTCCTTACCATTTGATCTTGTCTGGGACCTGCTCATTGAGTATGATGTTCCCCATGTTGAACACCTCTTCTGTTTCACAGTCTCAAAAGTTTCTTCCGAAGATTGGTGTCCAGTTGTTATTGTCTCTAGTTTGTGAGATGATGGAGTTACGATTGTCTAAGATTGAGGAGATACTTGGGTAGTCATTCTGGAGTATGGTATTGCCTAACCATCTATCTTTCCGAAATTTGATATGTTTACCACTTTCAACTTGGTATTTGCAGTGTTAGTTAAATTCCTCCCATAGTTTTGCGATGTTCTTCCGGGAACCAACTCTAAAAGGTGCTCTAGACACTTTGATGTACCAATGTGACTGAATTTCATGTTTAGTCCACTGCAGGTTCTTTGCTTTAATAAGCATTCTACTTAGTCCTTCCACTGCTAGAATAAAAAGGAAGGAAGAAAGGGGATCCCCCTGCCTTATACCACTCTAGGGAGAGAAAAAACAAGTTGGGTTGGAGTTAACCAATACAAACTACAAAGTATTTAACTGTGGAAATACGAACTGTATCTATTTAATCCACCTTTCACCAAACCCCATTTGTCATGATATTGACTTGAGATAATGCAAATTAAATAGGTCAAAGGCCTTCTCAATGTCTAATTTGCACAAAACTCCCACTTCTCCCTGTTTAGTCTTCCAATCAAGAACTTCATTTGCAATTAAGGAAACATCAATGATATATCTGCATTTAATGAAACCATTTGGTTCCCTCGAGACTAATCTTCCTATCACCCTTTTGATTCAGCCAACAACCAACTATTTTGTATACACTACCAATTAGGCTAGTTGGTCTGTAATTCTTCAATTCAATATCTTCTTTCTTCTTAGGGATCAGGGCAATAAACGAAGCATTGTTGGATTTCAACATCTGATAGTGATGGTGGAAGCAGTTCATTGCTCTATTACTTCTGTTTTGATGATTTCCCAGGCTGATTGTCGAAAAAACATAGTAAAGACCATCAGGACCCCTGGTGCATTGTCAGGAGCACAATATCTGATGGTTGCCAGTTCTCTACCTCCTCAAAGGATTTTTCAAATGCATTGCTTTCTGCTTCTGTGATGGTTGCCAAATCATCGAAGCGTGGCTTAGGTCTCCACTGCTCATTTTCTTTGTAAAGTTTCTGAAATTTCACCCCTGATTTAGTCCTTGTCTTTAATAATATCATTCCAATCTAAATCTTGTCTATACTATTATACTTGCTGTTTTCTGAAAGTATTTGGTATTCCTGTCTCCCTCCTTGAGCCATAGACTTTTGTCTACCGGGATATCTCTTCAGACTTTGCTAGCTGCTACATTTCAAGTTTGAGCTCTATGACTTTTGCAATTTCTGAAGGTGATAAGAGGCTTAATCTCAGCATTTTGTTCCAGCAACCATTAATTCACCCAAGGCTCTTCTTTTTCGTGTCTCAATTTCCCCATAGACCTCTTTATTCCATGATGTAATATCCTTCTTAAGACATTTCAACTTTTGAATCAGAACAAAGTCAGGGTTTCTACATATGGAGTAACCAATCTTCACCTTGTATAAAAACCCTTCATTGTGAAACAACATATCCTCAAACTTGACATATAATGTGTTTTGCTTCCCATTCTCTATTTTCAAGTAGAATTGGCTTGTGGTCTGAGAAAACTCTTGGCAGAACAGTTTGCTTAATTGCTATGAAGTTATCATTCCATTCTGGTCAGATCAAGAATCTGTCTTTTCTTGAGGCTTCTGTTATTTGTTCACCATTAGACATGTGTAAAAGGCCCCTTGAAGGTACATCAATAAGTCCCAGATCCCTAGATGATGTCTGAGAATCCCCTCATTGCTCTTGACTTGTGAATGAAATTAAATCTACAAATGATGAAAACTCCTCCAATCACCCATTGTTCAAACCATAACCCTCTGAGTGAATGTTTGGTCTATCATATTAAAAATAATATGCATTGCATAATTTCTAAGAAGTGATATACAAAAAGGGTTTGAGGGGGCATTTTTGTTGTTTTAACTATTTTATCCCGTTATCCAAGATTATTGGCAGGGATAACTTATCCCATACTAATTATTAATCTTGGGACAAGTTATCCCAAACTTTGTAACCAAACAAGTTAAGGGATACTAAAACTATCTCACTTTATCCATCATGTACAGATTTCCATTTCCTTTAGAAGCATTGTGTATATTCTCACAAAAATACATCTCAGATTGTCTTCGCCAATCCTTATGTTGCTCATAAAACTCATGTATACATATGGATCATGACATTCACAAACTCAACAATCTACCCAGCTGGTTCCCATTTAATCAAGGTATATACAGTTCTTAAAGGACGTACAGGCAGAATTTTCATGAATTCAGTAAAACATTTACTGGTGGTTATAGCTTTCACCTGAATCTGTAAAATTGACTTTGATGTAGTGTATATAAGTTCCCATTTTCCATTCAGAAGACTTGACTTGAGGGGCTCCTTTGTTGGATTGCAATCTTCAAGTTTGCGAGCAATCTAATCAAATAAACATTACTAAGGAAAGTTTGACATACTATAAGAAACATGATATGTTCAATCTCTCAGAAAAAGAATATAAGATAGGAAGAAAAAAACAATTAGATAATTCAATTATATGGATCATCTTTGCAAGGAACTCTGGCAAACCTGACTCATAACATATTCCGCAACTTACAGACATTGAGCAAGTCTAAACACACGCAAATAAAACATGGTATTTACAATCAGCTCATGGCATAGAATATTCAATGTAAATCATCTGCAGTAGGAGCAGTTGTGAGGGAAAAAATTTTATAAAAAAGTGTATTATAACAAACAATATCGGTAATTCAAAAAGTTCCTATAAACCATAACTTCTACTAACCTTTGTTCCAACGTACTTACATTTGGTACATAACTTATGTATATGCATAAAATATGGTGCCATTAACATGACACTAGCTGGTTCGTGTGTACTTTACGGTGGACCTATCATGTTAACAGCTTGTAAATAAGTAAGAACAAAACGGAAAAGTCAATACCAAACCTATCTCTATATTAAATGAACCCCCTGACTAGAATGCTAAATTAATATAACATCCCTAACGAAAAGCACTCATCTATATCTATTTGAATAGAATATTTCTTCACTTTTCCGACAAGTGGTGACTTTTCTAAAGAATTATGACTTTTTCGAGTGGTTGTGACTTTTCTGATAAGGCACAATGATCAGATGTTCCTACTATCCTTTGTTGCCTATAACAGATAAGTTTCCTCTGATTTTTCAACTACAAAAAATTCCTAATCTTCTTTTCTTCTTCTTCTTTTTGCATGCACTTTAAAAGTTCTCGAGTGATTTATTGTCCTTGAGTGAGTTTGAAATTCATCGGACTTTGAGGTACCACTATTCTATTGAAGTAAATCATTTGATAGTAGATATACCAATGATTAATTTATATTGTAATGGATAGAGTATAGATAGAGTTGGTCCAAGAATATGCCTTTTGATTTCAATCAACTTTTGCTATTTTCAATTTATAATATATAACTAAGCAATTGATTTTTGAGTATGCACACATTAAATATTTTTAATTCATATATATTCTATACTAAATGATATGAAATACAGGGAGATTAGTTGTATATAAATATGGAATGATCTTTTTGGAGTGACTAAGAGGGAAACCTGATTATTAGTTATACATAGTTATTCCACCTTCTAGATTCCCTAATGACATATATATTAGCTACGCAAGTTTCTAAATACTCAACCAATCATCATATAATTTTGTGCCTTATGTACTATCTACCTACCAAAGGTCCTATAAGTTGTAAAAAAAATTAATAAATAGATAAATTATTTCTTATCCAACAACCTAAGTACCCCTACTTGTTTGTGTGTGCACTACAGATGACCTATCATGTAATTAAGTAAGAAGAAAGCGGAAAAGTAACAGTAGAATATAAATGTAGAAATAAAATTTTTGGAGTGAAACCTGATCAATTATTTGCCGGTCTTGAGGAGTGGCATCAGCGCCACGATCCAGAGGTTGAATGGCCTGAAGAAGGTCTTGTTTAATGGGTGTAGGGTCTTTGGTCTTGTTGAAGAAAGCAGGGAAGAAAGAAACATTGGTCTGCCATATTTCATTGTTAGGAGAAGTATTATGAGGATTTTGGATATACGGGAAAGAAAAAGAGGTGGAATGAGAGAGAGAATGTTTGGTGGAAGAGTGAGTAGCAACAGGCCATACTGAGGATAAGGCCATGGAAATGCGTTTCTCTACTTCACAGGGAATAGTCTAACTACACACATATTTATTTGGTGGCTCTTATTAATTAAAAAATAAATAAATCAGAAATATGGTAATAATCAAATTCTATAGCTTTCGTAAGGAACTGACATCCTTTTCATATTTTATCTCTTATAATTCTCCTGTTTAATAAGAGGAAATGAGCTGCCAGTATGATATTTCGCTAGCTGCTTAGATTGGATGGTTAAAGACTTCTTTGATGACCTAAAGGTTTTGAGTTCTATTCTCACTACTTGTATAAATATTTTGAGGAAAATTTCCTAGGTTTCTCTTTATTATTATTATATTATATATGAGACACATTTATAAGAAGACTTCCTAGCCCTAGGCTTTCTCTTTTTTATTATTATATTATACATTATATATGAGACTCATAAAAATACTTTGAAGATTTTTTAATTGAATTTTCTTAAAGCAGCTGATTAGAGATTTTGCAATATTTTCCCTAACAACTAATTTCAACAATTGAAGGGGCTGTGAAAATATTTCAAAGATTTTTTAATTTAATCTATTTAAAATAGTTACTTAGTGATTTTATGTTATGACCCCTCATAAATAATTTTTCAAGGTACTTTAATTGTTCAGTTATTTTAAATTAATGAGGCCTATAAAAATATTTCAGGATTTTTTTAATTTAATCTTTTTAAAGCAGTTGCTTGATAATTTTATTAGTGATTTTACGATATTGCTAATGAAATTAGGAAAAAAGTTATAATTCATTTTAGAGTGAAAATTTAAAATCATTTAATCATTAAAGTTATAATTTATTTTAGAGTGAAAATTTAAAATCATTTAATCATTAAACTAAAATTAATCAATATTAATACTACTTATTGGATATTTATTTTACATCTAACAAAATAATTAAAGATATTTAATTATATTATTAAGAATAACTTTGTGAATAACTATTGAGCCCGTGCATTGCACGGAATTTTCTAACTAGTAAAAGAATAAAGTAAAGTTTGAATAGAAGGAAATTATGCTTTTAGATGCTAAAACTAAACATCAAAAAGAAAGAAGATATTTTCAAATCTCTAAAAATAATTTAGAGTTTAATAATAAAAAAATGACATTTTCAAATATTAAACCCCTTGTTTGGATGATTCTTACCGATTATATAGTATTACTAGTTTAGATACAATATTTATTCTGATTGTTTGCTACGAAATTAATAGTGAAACCATCTCTAAAGCCTCCTTTATTTTTCTCTCTAAACTCTATATTTTATTCTCTAAATTCTATAAATGAAGGAGATAAAATAGAGATTAGCTACTTCAATCACCTATATTTTAATTTATTTATATTATATAATATTTATAATTAACAATATAAATCATATAAGACCATTAATTAAGTTTCTAATATTCGTAATTATTTTTTATATATTATATTAATTTTAAATTTATATTTATTTATACTTTTTATTAATTATTTCCTAAAAAATTATTTAAGATATAAGTTAGTTCATTATAATTTAAAATTTTATTAAAAAATAAGCATCACAAAAATAAAAAGTGCACGTGTAAAGTGAATAATTAAATTGTAAAACCCCGAAATTGGGAAATTGGAATAAGTTTGAAAGTGCATGGAAAACTACTGGTGCACTACTCCACAAGCACTATTTATGGCCTTTACTGGAAAGTAGTCCGTGAAGGTCACCAAATTCTCAAGAGAATTTCATGCCTTTATCACGAGAGAGTCTACAATTAGTGTTCAAGTTCATGGATTGTCACTACTCAAACTAGGGTCTAGGTGTGACATGGCGAATGAGATTCTCGAAGAAAGCTCAAACAAGCCTCTTAGCATATCATATGTAATATAAAATAGAAGCTATAATAAAGAAGCAAGAGTCCATAGCATAAGACAACATAAAGAGTACTAGTCAACATAATTCCATATACCATATCAAACAATGCCTCTAAGTACTTATACTAAGCGGGGTCTAAGACATGCCTTTGGCTCACCTTTCAAGAAAATAGAAGGGTAGTCTCAAAATAACTCAAACATGACATAAGATAGAAGATAGTAGGTTGCATCCTTGAAGCATGAGGACTCACCAATAAGTCTATGAAGCAAGTCAAATCTAACCACGAGGATGAGGAGGAAGATAGTCACATGTCCCTACATTGTGGGATAATACAGCCATAAAAGTATGTGTTAGTACGTTTGAATATACTAAGTCTTATGTAGTACAAAGTCTGAGTAATTACATAAGCAAGTAAATGAGTAGCACGAGAGTAAGAAAAGAAATATCAATATGTTAGTATGTCATAAGTAAAGTCATGCAAGTAACATAGTAAGTCATACGTAAGTGGGAAGTAACCATAATCGACAATACGACCATGTGAGCTATAATATAGAATCTCAATGTCTACCTATACATCAAAGAAAAGGGAGACCTACTTGCTAATATGGGGTCAACCCTTGCAATCTACCCCAATAGGCATCCTAACACACTTAGACTCAGTCCTCTTTTTCCTTACTTTTGATCTAATCCAACACAAATAACAACTACGAAATCAAGAACATAAGCAAGTACAGGAACAAGTCCCAACTTTGTTATTAAACTCATACCAACAAAGAAGTACACAAAGACTTAACCTACAACATTCGTCCTAGATAAGATGCTACCCTAAACTGATTGCTTGTGCCCTTAAATAGGCCACAACAGCCTAGTCATGTGCCAACCATGTGCCTGCCAACTCAGTTGACATCCCCAACTGATAGACTTAATTTAAAATTCAACTTTCAAGTTTATCCAAGCCTGTTGACATGTCCAAATAGGTAGAAACATCTTTAATTGCCATGTGGGCAACCTTCAAATTTGGCGCCAATGCCTTGACCACATGGTACCTAGATTTGTGCCAGGCCCGCATGCCTGTGTCATGCCTAGGCCCTGCACATATGTCTGTGCCATGGCACAAGCCCTACCCTGCACAGCTTGCCATTAGGGTCCGATTTCCTGTGCCATTGACTTTGTCTGACACCTAGCCTCAAACTTGTTAGCCACATCATAAGCTTCCCTTGCTTAGGTTACCCAACCCTTGTTATACATTACCTATGCCAGCATTACATTGCCTTAGCTCGCGCAACCCTTGCAATGCCTTAGCCACGTCTTGCCTTGCATACCCTAGCCACACTAATGCTAAGGTTTTCCTTCACTTGAACTTTACCTTGACTGAAGTCATGGAGCTTTGTCTAGGCTCATAAGGCAAATCACTAGCCAAGCCCGAGCCACTCGAACCATCAAGCTGAGGATCTGATAAACTTCCTCCACTTGATGATCTCATCATCCTCAATGAGGTAGATGGCCTTAAGGCAGATTGCCTTGCTGGGGTAAATTGCTTTAAGGGAATAGAATCAAGGTATCCTTTGATATGGTCCTCAAACCACCACAATGGTGTTCCTTTCTCCCAAGTCGCATCACATGCATGCTTGCCTTTCCAGTGAACTAGGAACTCTGTTCGCTTATTCTTCTTATATTATCCAACAGTCCTATGATCCAGAATGTTCACAATTTGATCTTCAAAGTGTGCCTGCACAATAGGAGCAGCACATCTGCATGTGGATCTTATTGGATCCTCAACATTTCTATAGAAGGGATTCAAAAAGCTCACATAGAATATAGGGTGAATCCTAAGTCTGTCTAGCAGATTCAATCAGTAAGTAACTTCACCCTACTCTTTCTACAACTTTAAAGGATCCATCATATTTTGCAATCAATTAGTGATGAACTATTTTTCTACTAATTTTCTTTCAAATCCATGGAGTCAACTTCAGCAGCACCTTGTCACTAATTTGAAACTCTAAAGCATGACGATCTTTGTCAGCATACTTCTTCATTCATTTTTCTGGCTTCCTTAAGTTGTCTTGTGCCCTCATTAAACATCACTTGCTTGTCACGCACATACTGGTGAATTGTAGGACATTTCCCTTATATATTAATCCTAGCAACTTCCAATGATGTATTAGGTTGTATGCTTAGTATCAACTCAAGCAGACTCTTCTCTGTTGTAGATGACCTGTGCAAGTTATAACAAAACTATGCATTATCTAGCAAATGAAACCCAATTCCTCTGGTTCGCAATCATATAATGTCTGAGATATTCTTCAAGAAGATGATTGATTCTTTTTATCTATCCATCAGTTTATAGGTGGTTAGCCATAGAGAACTTTTTAGTGCCCATCATGTTGAATAAAGAAGTCCAAAATCGGCTAGTAAACCTAGCATCACGATCACTCATAATATCCAATGGAACACCAACGGTTTTTACAACATGCTTATAAAATAACTCAACAGCTACTTCATAAGAACATAAAGTAGGGGCAACAAAGATACCATACTTTAAGAACCTATCAATCACTCCTATGATTGAATATTTTCCATCCACCTTTGCAAACCCGCTAATGAAGTCCATTAAAATGGAAGCCCATGGATGCTCAACAATGGGTAGAGGTTGTAATAAACCTGCTTCTTTCTTTCATTCTGTCTTGTCCAGTTGGCATACTCAATATGATTTTACATAGGCCTCAATGTCATTTTCTATTTTTTGCTAGAAATAATTTTGGGACAACAATGTCATCATCCTTTCAACACTCGAATATCCGGCATAAATACTATCATGTATTTCTTTAAGGAGTTTTCTTGGCAGCCTGTCACCTTGAGGTACCACGACGCTCCTCACGTGAAATAAAGCATATCATAGTCGATTCAACACTATCTAACTATCCCCTTTCTAACTTGATCCATTAATTTGATGTATAATTAATGTAATATTAAAGTTAATCTTATTAAGAAAATTAGATTCAAGTCTAGTAATTGTATAAGCAACAACAAATACCTCTTTACGACTCAATGCACTAGCCATACTTCCCTAGATCATGGATCCACACAAAGTCATATTCTGCCAATATCTCTTGCTATCTAGCCTACTTCGAACTCAATTTTGTTGAGTTTTGGAGTAAGTATTAGCTGCATTGTCCATCTTGACCACTAAATTTGTTCCTACATGCATGTTTGAAGATAATGGAGTACTGCTACCATCTTCTTTTTATGTGCAAAATATCTTTTCTCTGTAGGTTTCAATTTTGTACTGTCAAATGCAACAGGACGATCATTCTGGACCAGCATACCCCCAACAACATAATTAGAGGCATCCGTGTGCACTTCAAATGGTAAATCAAAGTCAGGCAACCATAATATTAGTTCAGAACCAATGGCCTTCTTCAATGAGTTGAAAGCCTTTTCTCTTGGTTCAGACCAAGTCTATTTCATATTCTTCTTCAGCGAATTCGTCAATGGGGTAGCCCTTTTTCGAATATCCAACAATGAACTTTTGATAATGTTTGCCATATGTGAGAATAATCTTAGTTCCTTGACCTCTATGGGTGCTTTCCATTCTACTATTGCCCCCACTTTCCTAGGGTCCATGCACACTTGGTTTTCACTAACCAAATGTCCCCCAAACTTGATTTTGCGACTAGCAAATTTCCATCTTGACATAGACTTGGTATTCTCTAAGTCTTTGTAACACCTTCCTTAAATACAACACATGGTCTTCTAGAGTTCTACTATATATGACTATGTTATGTAAGTAGACTACTATAATGTCATCAAGATAATCATAAAGAATATTATTCATTAAGTTACAGAAAGTAGTTGGGGCGTTAGTCAGCCCAAACGACGTTACAAGGAATTCATAGCTACCATATCTAGTTACACAAGTGGTCTTTGGGGTATCCCCCTTGTCTATGAGAACTTGCCAATAGCTAGATGTTATGTCTAACTTAGAAAATAAACTAGCCTTAGACAGCCTATTCAGCAAGTCTTAAACCAGCAACACCAAATACTTGTTCTTCACAGTTATTTTGTTTAATGTCTTATAGTAAACATACATCCTAATACTGCCATCTTGCTTTTTTTTTCTTGGGAACAGAACAAGAGAACAAATAGAGCCTTAGATGGCATGATTATGCTAGCATTAGGCAACTCAGATAATTATTTCCCCAATTCAGCCAACTCCGATGGCTACATGCGATAATGAGGATGTGCCGGTGGCATAGATCCAGGAATCAAATTGATATTATGATCAATTTCAAGACAACTCTTTAGGCGGTTCCAGAGGCATCAATCCTTGTATTCATTCAGCAACTAGCCACATCATCATGAACTTTGATTTGTACACTAGGCTTCACTTCTACCAAAGCAGCAAGATATGTACGTTCACCTCTTTTCAAGAACTTCTCGAAACCAATAGCAAACAATAATGTAGTGGTTTCCTTATTCTTCTTATCTTTGCCATGAAAATGATTTATTACCTTCATAAAGCCTAGGTCCTTCTCATCCATAAACCTAAGACCATCCAAATGAGGAATTGGGACAACTTTGAACTTTCTTATAAAGTCAATTCCCAGCAAACATTAAAATCATCAAGTGGCACCACCGTCAAAGTATGTATACCAAACCAGTACCCAATTTTCAGAGGCATATTTGCAACCATACTATAGCCTATTTTTGCAACAGAGTTGACAACCTTCATTTTTATTGGGCAATTAATCACTTTTAGTTCATATTCCTTAACAATCTTTCAATCGTAGATAGCACCAGAGTCTACTGTAGCAACAACATTTTTGTCCCCAATTTTTATGTCAACATACATCAAAGTACCATAAGCTTCAAACAAGTCTATAGAGTCAACAACACTTACACAAGCAATATCTGTTGTGGTTTTCTCCTTATCTATATCCATCCTACCAATACTCAATAGAGTCTTGATCAAATGCAGCAGGTTGACATGTGCAATAATTTCTTGTCCTTTTTCGCTTGTGTCCTTCTCCTTCACAGCCAGAAGTGCATTAATATTCCTTTGCTTTGGATAGTTCCTTGCCTGATGCCTTGGTTTCTAGCAGGTCCAACAAACTTTTTTCCCACCCTGTTTGTTTTGACTAGATGAGGTAACATCCAATTTTCCATTGCCTTTGTCATTTCCTTCTTGCCTATATTTTTCTTTCTTCTAGTCTTTTCCTTTCACATTCTTCTTAGACTTAAAAGAGTGAGTTATGTCAATGGCAATATTGGTTGATCAGAAATTGATCAAGACATCAACAATAGCACTTGGTAGATCTTATACTTTCTGCCTACGCAATTCATTTTGTGCCCACCCCTACATTCCATAAATGAAATTATGAAACGTATCCTCATCTGATATGTTTTGAATATCCAGAAACAACGACACGAATTCTTTCACATAATTTTATATAGATCTCACTTACTTCAAACGTTTTAGCCTATCCCTAGCAACCCAAGATAAGTTATTTGGCAGAAATTTCTTATGCAGTGCATCCCTCAACTGCACCCACATATTAACCTTAGGCATGTTTGCACTGCCATCATTAGCACACTTAGTCCTCCACCACAGAATAGCATCCCCACAGAAGTAATGAACTACCATGGTCAATTTGTCAATTTCAGGAACATGACAGTAGCAAAATAATGCTCTAAGTCCCATAAGAAATTTTCTAGTTCTTTAACCCCACACACCCTATCAAATGATTTTGGCTCTAAAATTTTGATCGTGGCATGTTCTTTACCTCCCTTTGGCAGATTTGCAATAACCAAGCAGAGAACAATCGCTTTTGCTTTTAGATCTTTATTTTTCTTCTTAAAGCCCTCAGTTTATGCCCATGGAGTCTCGAAAAGCATGAAATTTAGCCAATTAGCTGTCAATATCACCACTAAATCTGTGTCAGGACATTTGTCATGGCCTCATCACTACCTGTCATGCCCAGAATGGCTTTCAGTCATGTAACCTTTTCCCATAAATCATTATATGAACTTTCGCAGCCATTTTCATGTTGAAATGACCTTTGCTCTAATACCAATTGATATGGGGTCAACCCTTGTGCTCTAACTCAATATGTAGCTGAATATACTTAGACTCAATACTTTTTTCTTCATTTTTGATCTAGTCCAACAGAAAGAACGACTAAGAAATTAAGAACACAAGCACATACAGGAATAATTCCCAACTTTGTTATTAAGCTCATGTCAACAAAGAAGCACACAAAGACTTAGCCTATAAACTTTATCCAGGCGACATATTGCCCCAGAACGACTTCCTGTGCCTTTAAATAGGCCATAACAGCCCATCATATGACAACCATGTGCTTGCTAGCTCAGTTAACATTCCCAACTGATAAGCTTAATTTGAAATTTGAATTACAAGTTTATCCAAGCCTATTAACATATCCAAATGGCTAGAAACTCATAGTAATCTCCAACTGCCCACGTATGTCCAAGGCACATGTAGGTATGGTGCTAATGCCTTGCCCTTGGGGACTAGATTTATGTCTAGCCTACATGCATGTGCCATACCCAGGCCCTGCACACATGTCTGGCACAAGCCCTATCCTACACAGCTTGCCATTGTGTAACGACAAAAAATAATAATAATAATAATAATATAAAAATCAACATTATTTCTTAAGTGAGTGCTATCAGCACTTGTTAAGTGCTAACAACAATTGATGAAGTACCTCAACCATTGTCCACTAGTGCAGCAGCCACTTGTATATTAAAAAAATTATGACAAGTTGGCCAAGGAGCCGTGTATGGCTCTATATAAGTCCTAACAATTGGCCATTTCAGACAAGCAAATATCAAATTCTCATGGTTTACTAATATAAATATTGTAAGAGTTTTATTAAGCGGAAGGGAGGTGGTTTATTATGGGGAGTTTCTACAATTTTATTATAAGTTACTCCTATTTTCTAAATATTTTTATAATGAGATATTTTATGTAAATGAGTTTATTTTCGCATACTTTTAAGTACCTTATTAT
>JAOTQJ010000111.1:27037770-27061011 GCA_025642045.1 Solanum sejunctum | reverse complement strand
TGATATTTTGCTCCTTGTTGTCCGTGGACGTAGCCTATTTTATTGGGTGAACCACGTTAAATCTGTGTCTCCATTTTTTTATCTTGCTCAATTTATTTTATACTTTTCAATATCAAATCCCGATCCTCATCGCGCTTCCGCTATAGCCTGATATTCCCTAACAGTTGTTGTTGTTCTAACTAAGAAAGTGTAACAACAACAATTAATTAAACCTTCATTCCAACTAATTTGGTAAGTCTTTGCTTCCATTATGCCAAACTGTCATTGAACGTGAGAGATTGAGGATGTATTTCTTCATTATCAGCTAATGGTATATGTTCATTGATTTTAAATTTCAGTAATGGGACTGACAAGTTATGTGACAATGATTCTACCACTTCCTTGTGCTCTACTCCATGCTTGATCCAGGTATTTACTACCTCATTTGTTTCTTTTTTCCAGAAGAAAAAAAGAGAAAATCTTAACATGGATCAAGAATTGAGAAAATGCATGACAACTTGAAGTATTAGGTAGTGAAATCTAATAATACAAGTGATTTGGTCCAGGATGAGAAGCCTAAGCTTGATGATAAAAGGGACATCCTCAATGCTCTAGTCTCCGATCATCCAAAATCTTTAGAAAGATTGGTTGAAGAATTAGAGTTGTCGGAGACCAAGATTTCATTGCTCCCCGATCCTGATCAGGAGCTGGATGAGGTTTCTCGAGTAATAATCGAGGAAATACAAGGAAATGAGAAGATTGAGATACTATCGCGTGTAGATCAAGCTCAGGATGCAATGTTCATCTATCCTGCTTTGCAAATGGATGATAAAGGAGAATCAAATGAGCTGCAACATGCTGGTGTGATCGAGATGGATAATCTTGAGGAGGGTATAATTCAAGAACAAGAAACACAACCCATGGATGATCAAGAAACCAGCACTTCTAATGAGTGTGAGCCACTGAACTCTGCGTTTGAATTAATGAAGGCAGCTGATGAAGATGAGGATAAAGACCGTTTGAAGTGTGTGTATTTTGAAGAACAATGTGCTGATGCAGGAACTCAGATTGATCAATTTGCCAAGAAATGTCATGTGCCAATGCAATTCAATGATGAAGAAGAGGGTGTCAAGCTGAATGATCAAGCAAATTATGAGGAGGCGACATCAGAAAACAGCCCCTGCAGAACTTACAGCATTGACGTGCAAAATTTGGATGCCTCTGCAATCAGAAATGCCTCGCTAGATGATGAACCTTCTGCTGAAGCTTGTGAAGATGAAGATAAAAACCATATGCAGATTATGTGTTTTGAAGAACAATGTGCTGATGAAGAAACTAAAATTGATCAGATTGCCAACAAGTGTGATGTACAAATGCAATTTAATGATGGACAAGTGTTCATCAACGACAATGATCAAGCAAATTCCTGCTATGATGAGGCAACATCAGAAAGCAGTCACCGCGGAACTTACAGTATGGACACGCAAACTTTGGCAGCCTCTGAAATCAGAAATGCCTTAGTAGACGATCAGCATTCTGCTGAAGTGATCCAAGTAATAAAAGAGACATATGTGATCGATCCTGCAACTACTGGAGAGCAGAGCCTAGACACACAGCAGTTGGTTGAGAAACAAAGCTTTGAACCCGATTGTCAAGGACATGTTCTAAATGAAAATGAAGTTGACGCGAGTGTTTTTGTTAATGAAGAAGCAGGAGAAGAATATGATGACTACCATGACAACACAGAAAAAGAAGATGCTGCACAGGAAGTTAAAGATGACATCTTGGAAGGAGCAAGAAACTCCTCTGAGCAATCCAACAGTGACAAAATTTGGCCAGCTAACTCAAACCAGGAACCTCTGTTAGAACATAAACAGGAGAATGTGAAAGAAGAGGAAGAAGGAACCAAAATTGAAAAAGATGAACTGTCCAGTGCAGAAAACTGCAATTTGAAAAGCACACAGACCAATGTCACCATAACAAGTTGCCATTTGAAAAGCACACAGACCAGTGTCGCCATAACAAGTTGCCAACAGAGCAATGATGGCAAAGATTGTTCAGCAGTGAATGTTATTGGCAGCTACCGAACGAAGCTCGTGTACCTGGATGACATAGCTGCAATCACCAGGAGGAGGAGAGTGCTTTTGGGAACAATACTAGTGGTAATCTGGTACTTTGTGCTTAAAGGCATTCTTCCCGTATAGACGGAATTCAAGATTTTAAATCAGTAAAGACAGCGAGTGCAAAATCTTATTGCACTCGCTTATATAATGTGTCAGGCTAAACATAAATAAGTAATTATATGTACACTTTGAGCTGAAATGGAATGGTGTACGTGCACCTCCTGCGATGTACATCAAAAAATGCTTTCCAGTGGAGGCAAAACCATGTAAAACAAAGCAAAATGGGGCACACATTATGAAGTTCAGTTATATGGAGTACAAGATTTCTCCAAGGAGATCAGCATAGAGCTAGACTATCGAAGATATTTTAATATATTTTGTATAGAATGTCTTAACATCTTTTGAGTTTGTATAACAGAAAATTCCTTTACAAGTATAACCCGGCTGCTACTCTTCCTTTATATACAGTCGCCTGACATCATATTACCTAATATTGTTTGCTTCTACACTTGTCATGAGGGTGGGAGGAGAGAACTTTGACAACTAAAAGAAAATCACCCAGAACTGAGAAAAAGAACTTAAGTTTCACTGGACAAAACTTTCTTCCCCAAGCTTTCAACAGCTGGGCAAGTACTCTTCACCAGGCCACTAAATTAGCATTCTAGAAACCGTTTGTTCTCTGACCAACTGCAGCCCGTGGACCATCCCAAGACACCTAGGATCATTTCGATCCTTGAACATGCACCAACCTGTAGGAGCTTAGAATTCATAAAATAGCACATAAAGAGAGAGATTGCTGATGTTAAGAAGACGTACCAAGCTCTCTAGGCTGGCTTCAATGTGAAATAGTGTGACACCCATCCCCTTCCCTCTATCCGTCTCAGCCTGCAGGTGGTTTTTTCAAGTAACAATCCAGTCACCTCACAATTAACGTTCTTAACACAATTGAAATGGAAGGAGAATATGACTATTTAATTGCTTAGAGCTTTGCAATATCCCAAAAGAAGAATGTAATTTACTAGATAGGCTGCACGACATATTTTAGTCCTCTTCTCATAATACAAATTTCCTTCTTTGTCCACCATTTTCACAATAAATGCTCAAAACACTGTTCCTTTAAGCAACAGAAATCTGAATCCTATCCTACCCAGTTTTTACCTCTCATGATGTTTCCAATCATTCCATGTATGACATCTATTTTCTTCTAATAATTTCGCAATCCGCGTACTTAAAAAAAGATCCCACTGCACCAAGATGCAAGTTCTAGATCTAAATGACTGACTTAAACTTATGATATACCCATTCAACACAGTTCATTGTTAGCTCCTGCTGATTATTGCTGAAGCAGTACAGATCAGAGAGCTAACAGTGTCACGTATTTTATCACAAACTGCCCAATATAACTAGCTAATAAAGATGCCTACTTCCTGCTGAATCAAGGTTCAGCTATTCAATGTAAAACAAACAGTGAAAATTTTCACAAATGCAGGCTAGGTTCAGACATCAACTGTAGACAGCTTTACAGTGAACCCAGACCATATTAAAATGTTGATTGTCAATACGCATAGCTCAAGAGCAATAGACTAGATGAAAAATGATATGATAAATGTTCCAACTCACCGCACAAGAACATATGGTGACGCCCACAGCTGCCAATGCTGAAGTAATTTCTGCCATCATTCCTAAATGAATTATAGTGGTTTAAGATGTCAGCAATGACACGTAATAAACTATGAGATTATTGGCCAGACATTAAATTTCTATTACTCAATGAATAATGGGTCATAGATAATGTTCATATGTAAATGAATATATAAGGTCAATAAACTGGGAGTACAAGTAGTTGGAACTATAAAAAAATACATCAAAAACAACACCCCAACCCCACCATACTCTCACACCCCTCTGGTTATTCAACGTTTGATGTCATTCTTTTGAACTTGAAAATACTTGCTATCTCGAGGTAGTCAAACTTTTAAATACGTATTTCTGACATCCCTCTCTCACATGGTGTGATGTAGTGGACAAGATCTCTCCAACATTAACTAAAGGTCTTGGATTTTTGACCCCCAGCACTGTTAGAACCTGATGGTTTGAAAACTTTCAGGCCCCAACCCCATATTATAGTGGCCTACCTAGTGCAAGAGATTGGTACGGTGAGTAGGATTCAGCTCCCAAATGCCTAAAGCAATAGGAAAAAACAAAAACTTGCAGTGCTAGCTAGCGGCAATGATTTTTCAAATGACTTAGAACCACTGCTGCATAGCAAAGTTGCAAATGCATCTAATATAGATGAGCAGTAATGCTTTATCCAGTTTGATGCCCATACGCAACAATTAGCCTCTGGCCCAAACATTACCTTTTCGATCTATGCTGACAACGCAAAACCACTGGACAGAGTTTCCTTCCAGATTCTGCCAAGTTGCAACTTTACTAGTCAGCCATCCATCCAATCCGGGAAGAACTTCCCTGTACCTTGGTATGTTAGAAAGTATCATTTCGCCAACACCATTTCCTTGTGACAATGTCTCCCCTGTGGCCTTCAAACTCATATGCTGCATGCACTTATTGTGTTTCCCGTTTACCTTGGGAATTTGAATACTAGCGCTACGGAGTTGGAAAATATCTTCACTGCTCATCCTTGACACCTCCATAACATTCTTGAGGATTTTCTCCCAGGAATGATTGGTTCCCTTAGAGTAATCTGGTAATTCTTCCACTGTGCTGTCGCCTTCAGACTCAGCGGCAAATTCCTTAACTGAATCCACAGTTATTTCAGATGCTGATAGTGCAGCTTGCTCTCTCAAAAACTAAAAGAAAGAATAGCTCCACATTAGTTAATTTGTACTAGTAGCAATACATAATAAGTTTCCATTCTAGCTCTGCAGAAATACCTACTTTCATAATCTTGTGCCGTGCGCTACGAGTTTTTGCATGTTGAAGCCACTGTTTATGTCTCTCAAAAGCAGACTTGTTGGATAGACCCTGAAGAAAGGAAAATAACCAGATGCTTGGAATTTTATGTTTTATTTTTTGAAATCGGTAATGTTCCAGATGCTTGCAAATGACCAGCACGAGGAACTAATTACTTGAATGAATCGACTAAAATTTTAAAAGCTTGCAGAAAGGAACAGATGCCGGCAACCGACACATGTAGCTTGATCAATACTCCATCTTTCATTTTTTTGTAGTCCATTTTTAATTTATAACAGCTTTGATGGCACAAAAAATCCAACAATTTAAATAATACACAGCAGACTAAAAGATAAGTTCTGTAGGGGCGAAACAGGTTCATCAGAATCCCCTTCACTGGAAAATTACAATACAGGGGCATATTTTATTTTTTATGTACATATAATAGATGATGAACCCCTTGGTGAAAATCCAGCTACTGACTATGCTTTTGTGTTGGAAATAAGTGTTTCATGGTAATATTTACTACCTATTGAGAATATTACATGCATTAATAAAAGGATACAAGCACAACAACCATATTTCAATTTATAACAGCTCGATGGCACAAAAATCCTTAAGCTTAGCTACAAGACATCAGTTTCAGACCAAAAGATAAGCTATGCCTTGTGTTGGAGATGAGTGTTTAATTGTAATATTTTCCAGTTGGTATATTACATGCATTAAGACAACAACATACCCAGTAATTAAATTAATATCCCAGGACTTTCTTACATTTGGTAAATCCCACCCTCAACCCCCCACCCAGAGGAAAAAAACAATTAGCTGCACAAAAAGAATTTGCCCAGGAGCCCAACAGTGGTCCACTCCCACCTCACTCCCTTGGTGGAAGAGACTTCCAACCTTATGGTTGGTATGGAGTCCGGTGCTGCTAGACTATGCCTCCTAGCCAGTAATACACTATAAAAGCATGATCAGTTTATGTGTTATAAGCATAAGAGGGAGGTCCAGAATTGAAAAATTAAGGAGGATAAAACCAGAAAAGATGCACACTTACATATTAAATACACCTGACCTTTATCTGCATTAAGTTTGGTTGATTTATAGAATTTTCAGAATTACAACACACACAAGACATGAGTAAAGGTCTCAGCAAGACAAACAATGAAAAATGTAGCAAGCCCCAGGCTGACCACAAAAGGAAGAAAAAAATGGAAAAAAGATAGATAACATAGGTAAAAGAAGGTTCAGAATTCATAGCAACTAACATTGTAGGTGATAATCTCTACAACTTCTGCGTTTGCAAGTACATGCATTGGTTTGACAAGATTACCATTCACCTACAAACAGAAGATGCTGCAGTCACATCCAGGTTCATTAAGTGTTAAAAACCTAAAGTAACAGGATTATTTTATAAGGTGAGATATTATTGAAAACAGTATCGATCTGATATGGAAAAACCTATAGTAACAAGATTGAGACCTTAGCAGCCACCATTTTATTGCCAATTTCAGTGTGTATCATATATGCGTAATCAATGACAGTAGCCCCCTTCGGGAGATGTTTTATCTGCAAATGTATCAAAATGGTATAGAGATGATGTAACAAGACTTAAAAAAAGGGGGGGACAAATTGAGTAGAAAAATCACACAGAATTAACCTCTCCTCCAGGTGTAAACACAAAGACACGACTGCCCAACAGATCTCTGGTAATAGTATCCACAAATACCCTAGAACTCATGTTTCCAACAAACTCTTCTTGCCACTCCCTAATTGCATTCAGCCAGCCAATCTACATAAGAAAAGGAACTTTACCACATAATAATAGCTTTAGATGAAGCCCACACAGCTAGTAAGGCACTAGACAGTTTAGCAAAAGCAATATACTCTATACCCTGAGAGCGATATTGGCATTGTTGAGGCAGACTATTTTCCCTCCTGAACTTCTATCATTGGTGTTTATAACATGCCCAACTAAACCATTTACAAAACCTTTCCCACTGTAATGTGCAGCAATGCCTCTCTCGGCTATGAGGTCCATCTCTTCAGTTCTTATCTGTCAAACAGTACGCTAGTATAGTCAAGTTGCTCAAAAATAATCAGAAACAAATAAATGTTGAAGTTGTCAATAAACCAGAGGCAAATTCTTAAAATCAGAAAGTAAAATGCCAAAGACACTTCAGCATTATTTTGACATTTTTAAAAAACATTTCACAAGGTTATACATATTCCCATTCATAGTGAAACAAAATATTGAAATAATGGATGAACCCTTAGTTTATCAGGGAAACATCAAAGTGAAGTTTAAATTTGAAGAGTTCCACGTATTTGAATTCCTGAAATTTTGTAGAAGATAGAATGGTGTCAAACATTTTGGTACATTTTATAATAGGTGGGTCATATATATTGGAATAGACGGAGTAACTGATATATTTATTGTCCTTAGTTTTGGGGGTGCCATGAGTGTACCTGAACCTCCAAACGAAACATGCTCTCATAAAGAAATGGAATCACTGTTGTATGAAGACTTTGATAGCCATTCGGCTTTGGGGTGGCGATGTAGTCTTTCATCTGTGGCAACATGTCACAGATAGAGTGACAAAAGTCCATTAGCATATGACAGAGGAAAGGGATGCAGATAAACTATCCAATACTTACAGCACGAGGAATAGGTGTCCAAATTCCATGCACTAATCCAAGCAGATGATAGCATATCTATAGAGGAAAAACATGTCAGAGATACCTCTATACAGTATACAGAATCAGAAAGAGGTGCAAATTTTGGTATTCATTGAATAATTTATATTAGCAATTCTTTCTGCTCAATTTCCAAAGTAATAAAAATTAAGCACAAACATATATGATTTACTACATTATTAAGTGATCGTATTTCAAACCAAAATGCATGATCGCAAAGTAACATCTAATGAATGCCCTGTTTCCATGAACATAGCATACCACTATCACCCCCACCCACCCCTTTTTCTCTTATCATTGGAAATACAAGTTGTACACTCCCAGAAGTTCTGGTAAAAGGTTTCGAAATTGTAACCCACTAGAACTTTGAATAATATATATCATAAACAACCTTAGAAGTTTTACCAATAAAAAAAGAAAAGACAACCTCAGAAGTTTTGTGAAATCAAACAAAGAGTGCAACTTCAAAAGAAAGCTGTGTCTGCATTGTCATAACACAATACCTGCTGTGCACCGCAAAGGGGTCCAACTCCGACACAAGGCTTTGGTTTTATAATAATTCGAAGCTGGCAATCCAAATATATAAAAGTCAACACATAAGAGTAGACATAAAGCAACATTTTCTATCAAATTTATCAAAGCTTATAACAAAAGAAGACCTGTGCAATTTGGTTTACTTCATTTATTGAACTCTTAGATTTGAGTACTGCTTTGTAGATGCTGCAAATGAGAAACAACAAAGCTGATGAGGCAATATTCATCATCACAACAATAAGGCAGAACACATAGAAGGCGCCCTACACATAGACACCTCAACTGACGCTTGTACCTACCTGAATTAGAACTAAATTATATCCATAAGACACAATTCACTGACATGAAACAGAGCTTAAATTTCACTACTTCAGAGCACGTGAACAGCATAATCTCTTTTGCCTTCACTCTCCCTAGTCTCCAACACCATATCCACCCTAGGTCGTCACTCTCCCTAGTCTTCACCACCATATCCACCCTAGGCAGTAGGTTCTCTCCCATTCACCAACTCAACTACCACATCCAAAAGAGATTCTCGTTTTAGGTCGCATAAAAGTCTGCTATTTTACACCAAAAGAAAGCACTAACTTTTGCTTTTATCTTTCTTCAATTTTTCCTGAACTTCTTGTAATTATCCAGTTTAGTCTAGAAGATTCATGGCAGTGAATAAATGGCCAAGGTTATTGCTTATAATGAGAGTTCTTGAATTTCCCATATAAGCTTTAGTTTCAGATAATTGAATGACACCTCGACTTTTCAATATAAGCTTTCTCAGATTTGAATTAGACACCATACAAAAGTACTGGGGGTCTACGATGGGTGACAGAGGCTGTTGGCGATCTGAAAGTAGTAAATGGGTGCATCTATTGGCCCTTCTCTCTCCATTCTCTTGCCTCTCTCCTCTCTGATTCCAAGAGTTTGCTTTTGTTACACCTCAAGAACTGATGGACTCAACTATTTATGATCTCTTAATTCATTATTTGTCGAGCTCATCTCAGTCACTCTGGAATGGAGAAAATGGTTTCCAAAAGGAGCTAAAGAAGCCAGTCTCAGAGACCAAATTGGGAAGCGGGGGAGTTCCTGGAAAATGCAATGACAAGCAAATGTTGTTCTCTATTTTTCATTTATTTTTGGCTTAAAACCTCTTCTTCTCAGATTCAAAAGCCATTTGGCTTTTTTTGCTTTATAAGTATTGCCAAGTCAATGTGCATATAGCAGTTCACACGTTGTGTTTTTGTTAGTAGCTAGTAACGAGTGGTTTAGCAGGCACAATTTGGCTTGAGTTCGGCTGCTCAATAGGTACAAAGATTGAGGTGTCTATGTGAAAATTGTCATCAAGTTAAGAGGCTGACTATGTGTTCCACTCAACAATAAAATACTTACCTATAAAATGTTACTAACAGGGACACATTTCTAGTGTGAATTTAAAATAATTTAAAACCAGAAGAACTGGAAACTTATTCAATAGCTTTGCTTTTGGAAAGTACACACTAGTACCCAGAGGCCAAATCTAAGTTTGGAGCCAGCAGTAACAGATCTATGCAATTCAATCATAGAAACTTTTAATGCCGAAAAGGATCCAAGAAATTGAAAAAGATCACTATGGTCTGAAAAATATTGTAGAAAAATACCATATTCGCTTGATTAGATTTGGAAAAAAATTGGAGAAAACGATTTGTGAGTCCAGTTTTGGATGTTCCCTAGATCCCAACAGGCTAACTGAATAACTTTCTCTCTTCTCTTTCCACTCCAAAATGTACAACCATTATGAGGAATTGGAAAATCAAAAGAAAGAAGGACCACTCTTCCGGGCAGAAGAGCAACATGCTGATACAGTGGTTGTCATTATTCAGCAATTTATCAGCTAATAGTAAACCAGATGATAGAGAAACTTCTTTCAATCAGGAAGATGGTAGGACTTATTAGGCAGGCATCAAGGATGGTAGAATTTCACTCTTTCCCTTTGAGGCTGTGAGAACCCCCCCAGGAAAAAGGACCACCGCAAATAAAGAGAATCTAGAAAGAACCAGAGATGGAAATAAACAACAAACTAAATATGAAATTAATTGCAGGAAAAAGGCGTATGAGCACCTGTAAGGTTCCTTGCATATTGATTGAATTTCCGTCTTCACCGTCACAAGTTCTAGGAATTGGTCTTCCTCTATTTTCCTCATCAATATTCTTTTCGCCTAGGGGAAGAAACCATGCAATTAGTAGGAGGTAACTGATAACTACATTAGAGTTGCCATAAACACCACAGTGATGACAGATAATGTTCTCACTTCTCAGCTTATAAGTAAAAGTGGCATGTCAGCGTAGATGGTGGGATGATGGGTTTTTTAAGTAATTAAATTTCAGAAGGGTGAAGGATAGGTACCTCTTCGAGTTCCTTTTCATGTTCTTTATAAAGTTCTGCAATTCTACGCTGCACCCTGGCATAGTCTTCAGCATTTGTATACATAAATGCTAAGTTTTCAAGCTCTGACTGCATGATGAGAAATCAAATGTTCACCAAATTAAGCAGATATGAGATATTAAAATATAAGTTAGATGAAAAGAAACCACACATAATGAAACAAGCAACAGTAAATCCAACATTTCAAACCTCTTTAACTTCCAAAGAAAATAGCCCACCCAGACCTAACACTCTCACCAGGCAAAAGAAACACAGTTCCACTGCATCTAGTATAAAGGAGGCTACTAGATCACAAAAATAGATAAAGTGAGGACTCAAATGAAAATCACTTGATGAGCTCAAATGTCTCTTTGCAGATCTTGATCACATATCACTAATAATATGCACGAGTATTACTATAATTAAGCAAATTCAGCCAAATGAGATACTCCATACACATTAACAGCTAGAGAGTTCTAAAGGCCACACGACCAGTCACTAGGGGGAAGGAAGAAAAGGAATTTTCAGTTAGAGACATATCTTAGGCATGTCAAAGCATGTAAGAGTCTTGAATAAGCTAAAGAGAAACCTTAATTTGGTATATTCCGAGAAGTTTTGCCAAAGGAGCAAAAACCTGCAGCGTCTCTGTTGCGATTCCAGACTGATGGGGAACATGGAGCAGCAAGATTGTTAGAGATTAGATAGAAACAGGCAGAAAAAGGGAAAAATAACAATTACATACCTGCTTGTGTGGAGGCATATGTGAAAGAGTGCGCATGTTATGTAATCTATCAGCTAATTTGACAATTATAACACGGACCTGAAACAGAAACATTTGAGATAAGGGATTGTGAAGAAAGTAACCAAGATCTGTGCAAGTTATTAGAAGCATTACCTCCTCTGTCATAGAAAGAAACATCTGCCGAAGGTCATCAGCTTTGACATCCTGTACATGGTTTTCATCCTTGCACTTGATCTTTCCCAGCTTGGATACCTAGCACATAAATCCCATTTACATCAAATTAACAATTTTTTTCAATTTGTTACCTATACAAACGAATCTCCACACATACGAAAAAAAAAAATGGAGAGAAGAAGATTCTATGGTAACTATATCTTCTGAGGCACTACCTTAGTCTCCCCTGCAACAATACGGCGAACTGTTGCACCAAATTCCTTCTCTATTCTTTCAAAAGTAACTACATCTGTGTCTTCTACAGTATCATGTAATAACCCAGCAGCAACGGATTCCCAATCCAATTCCTCAAAATAGAGAAAAGAAAAGTCAAAGTCAGTTTATCACTTCCTAGCCAGGAAAGCACAATAGTTCCACACAACTTACAAGCTCTCCAAGGATCTGTGCAACTGCAACTGGGTGAATAATAAAGGGCTCTCCACTACGACGCTTTTGACCATCATGTGCCTCAAAAGCAAGCTGTAATAATGATCAGTAGATAAGAGTGTTTCTTCTAGTATAATGATTTAGATGGGGATTATGGCATGCCACGTAGTTGGTAACAGATGCTTATCTTGCAGAGACAGAAAAGGAGGAGGAAGGAATTCAAAGCCGAGGAGACGATCAATTATGTTGAATGTTGATGATATGGGAATATACTTACATTCAAAGCCTTACGAACCAGTTCCAACTCCTTGCAAGAAAGATACGAAATAGTAGGTTTAAGATCCTGCACGACAGTTAACCGACATTAACAAGATATGACATAACATACACTTGATATAAGCAAGAACTTAGAAGTGGGAGGTTGTTCTGTATCTTCAATTACGTTAGTAAGAAATGCACACTAAACACAGCACCTGTTTAGATTCAACATCGAAAGACATGAAAGTTCTATATATCAGAAAAGAACAACAGTAGAATGTGAATTAGACGTTCTGAGACTGGATTGGGCTTTTTTCTACTTCTAGTCAGAAGTCAGAATATTAAGCAGTTTAAAATTTCACATTAATTCCTTCAAGAGAAAGTTTGCTTATTCACAACGGGTATAACTCTTAGTGCTTCTCAATTTCAACAAAAAGAAAAGTAATTGTTAATCACAATTCGTGGTCTTTCCATCATGACAGAGAGTAAATGTTTAGCTTGGTCGATGATGCCAGGAACCAGAGATGATTTATAGCTAGAGGATCACAAACCTGCCACAAACTTTCAGGAGATATCTCTGCATATGACTCTGAAGAAAATGATAAAGAGCAACACAATTTCCATTTGCTAGAAGCAGATACTAGAAGCATTGAGCCAGGCACCCCTTGCAGAACTTCAACAGGATACCATTCATCCATATCAGAAGTATAACATCGCTGCCACAATTAAAAACTAGTAAGATAAAAGATTGTGATAGATATAACATTGCTTCTCAAGAAAATCAACTATAATCCTTTATGTATAACTTCTCAGAAAATACAAATGGCAAGTATGCTCAAAGAAAAATATGCATGTCTATGTGAATTAAGCTTAAACTCATTCTCATTAAGTCCTTAACTCAACTGTGGAGAAAAGGGTTTTGGGAACTTGATACGGTCCAAAATCAAAGGCTTATACATGTATTTGCCACAGAAGACCCCTTTCTATTTTTCTAAAGTACGTGTCATTTTATGAATCTCTATGACATTTAGCTCTAGGCTATGTTAGGCATAAGTACCGAAGAAGAGCAGATACTGTATATTCAGAAACTTTGAAACAATTGCACCTCAATTCTAATTTGGTTGAGCTACAATATATGAGTTCTTGTCATACACTCCACTCTACTAAGGTCCACTGATAATTTATAACCAACAAAAGAAATTTTCAAGATACAGAATCTTCTTTTCTACTTTTTCTCACCTCATTAATCAAGCCAAGCTAGGTTTAAACAGAAAAAACTAAAGGCTGCACTAGAAATAGATGATTGCATAATTCAAATGTATACTTCAATAATAAGGTATCAATCTTCTAATAGATAGCACATATGTGGCCCTATACAAATCGCACCTTTCCTAAAGGCTTACTCTAAGGTCTAAATAAATGTTCATGCTTTGACAACAGGAAATAAATGAAAAAGCTCGCCAAGTAACCTGTTGAAATACGCTAAGCGATTTTTTTTCATGTATTTATGCATTGGTTGGTAGAGTTACACAGTAACTTTACCAGTGAGAGGTAGTAGGTACCCAGTCGAATACTAGAGGAACGCACAAGTTGGCTTAAGCAATATTTTTTATAAGAAAAATTCTTTGCTAAACTTGTTTAGCTTGCTGAACATAATGTTTTAGATAACGGGTGGATGGAATGGGAAAGAGAACATGATTTATCTAGACATAAATTCTGAAACGTATATCAAGAACTACTGCAGTCAAGCTCTACAAGTCAGCCTTCGCATATTAACAAAGAACAAGAATCAAACCAACTACTTATCAAAAATGAATAGAACAAACTAAACTTTAACTGATATACATATGTAATCTATGAATATCCAAATGAGCATATGAACTGTTCTACTGAGTTATGGAAAAAGTTTTATCTAGGATGTTTAAAGACATTCAAAGATGTCTAAAGATTTTGAGCAACTCTACTCATTGCCTTAGCCTTTCGAGTTAGATGCTTAAAATCTTTCATGAGATATCAAACTCAACCTTTACTAAGTTCATCTTACATTTGTAAGTCTGAACTCAAGTCCACATGAACTCAAAATCGAGTTACATGTGGAAGGTTGTTGAGCTATATAGAAATGTCCCATAATGGGTATCAAGGACACTAAAGTGAGTCTGTATATACCATGTGCAACTCAGTGTTATCAAAGGCACGCTTAAGCCCTGACGCGAGGCTCAAAATGCATTGAGCACTTTGCCTCGCTTGATGTGTGCTTCAGTGTTGTTGTCAAGGCTCTAAGACATACTCTTCCTTGTGAATGAGCATTTCCTAAAGAGGCAACGCTAAACCATTAATATTTCACTTTATCGTTAAAACAATCAATTTCTTTGTCTATATATTTTGTTATCCCTGCTTTTAATTATTAGTCTTAGACTAAACATATATATATTTGTATGTTTCTCCAGTTGCGGCTTTTCTCAATATATCACTTAAAGCCCCAACAAATCTTAGAGCTTTTTTGCGCTTTTCGCTTTTGATTGCACTGGTGCAACTTCATCCATTGCCTTGATGTTCTAAATTGGATTCTCAGATTCCTCCACATGTTCCATAGATAAGTAATGCAATATAAACGACCAAAATTGCACAAAGTCTATTTATTCATAAACTGATGCAGCCTGCAGCAGTTAACACCAATTTCCTACACACCCTCTAGCAAAGGCTGTTAATATAACGACATACAATGTAGAATAAGATCATCGGGTGAGTCACCTATTGCGCATTTACCGCTTTTGAATTTTTTAAATTGGATTGAGACTTAAACGACTTATTTCATATCATGGTTCAGGCGTCTAATTTACATCTAATCTATTTTTCTTTCTTGGTTAGATGAGATAGCCGAGTGATTCCCTTTTCTTTCGGATAGCAGAGTGGGCAAAATCACTAAAGAAAAAAATCTATTCAATTAGCAAAAAAGGAGAGAGAGGGATTCGAACCGTCGAAAGTAAAAAATCTATTCAATTAGCAAAAAAGGAGAGAGAGGGATTTGAACCCTCAATAGTTCTTTGATCAAAACTATACCGGTTTTCAAGACCGGGGCTATCAACCACTCAGCCTTTACACCATAAACAAAAGCAAAAGAGAAAAAGAGACCAATTCATAGAAAATCAATCCTCTGACTCACCAGAACAAGTTACAATCACAGGAAAAACGTGAAAAAGTTACAGTCAATGCAATTAATTTCAGACAGTGTAATTTGGGAGGCAAGTGAACTTACACATTGGCGGATACGATCTCTTCTTCCATATCGCCCAAAAGGAGTAAAGGAACACTGAGAAGGATGAGCTGTGCTTGCAAGGGACCCAGTCAAGGCCCTTGGCGCCTTCCAGGCACAAGATAACACACTACAGTCGATTCTACTACTCACATCTCCTTTCCAAGACTTACATATATTCACACATTCGACAGAAACTGCAAAATTCAATTTTTAACAGATTCACACGTCAGCTCCACCGGTTTCCACGAGTAATTTTAGTCAACTTCCAGCTACTGAAAACCTCTAATTTGCCCTTGGAACACAAATTATTCAACAATGGAATGAAAACAACCGAAATAGACTTCACATAGCTTAAATACACGAACTTGACTAAATTCCCAGCTAAGGTGCATGTATCAATTGATTGACATGCCATTCCCGTTCACAAATCATTCACGTTAGCTCAACAAACAAATTAGTAGATTCAGTGAACCTCCAGCTACTTAAACCTCTACTTTGCCCTTACAACACAAACTATTTAGCAGTGGAATGAAATAGACTTACCTAACTTAAATAGCCAGCCTTAGCGCAATTAATTCGCAATTAAGGTGCATCTATCAATTGATAAACACGCCATTTTCACACGACGAAACAAAATTAGCAAACGTGTAGTGATTACTGATTACCTGACAATGACGTAGCAGAAGCCATGTCTATTCACAAGCATCGGTACACAGTAGAGAAGAATTAATTATACGGTTAAGAAAAATCAATCCAACCGGCACAAAAACTCGTTCGTCTGAAAACACGAAGATGCAACAGATACATAAACATATTCGGCCGGAGAGAGTAAAATTACAGGGAGTGAAGAGAATCAAAAGATGATTCGCATTCAGAGCGGCAATTGTGGAATTGAGAGAAATTAGGGAGGAGGAGGATAAGCCAATGGTGGAGCAAGCGAGCAAATATAAGAGAGAGAAAGAGAGCCAACAAAATGGCGAGGAGATAATCTAGAGAGAGAGAGAGAGGAGGCGGACAGATATTTCAGTCGCGGTGATTTCAGCCTAACACCACACGATTTAAACAAAAAAAACTTTGATAAAGATTTTTTATCAATATCTTTTTTTCCAATTTCAATTCCTTTATTCCGAATTCGCATCAGTTCCCTTCGGAAAAAATGATTCCTACTTAACATTATATCACCCTCGTAACTTAAATTTAAAAATTCACATTTAAAAAATATATATTTACTGCATCATATTCTTCTCAATATTTTAAATACTATTTTTTTATTTTTTTCTATCTATACTTTTTTTTAATAGAACTTTTTCAAAGAAGAAAATTATGACTAATTGGATCGTTAATGACCAAATGATAACATCGACATAGAAAAATAAAGTGAGACAGGGGACGGAAGCAGGGTAGTGGAAACTCTGCATCCGCAGCTATTTTGTTCTCTTTCAGGAGAGCATCAAATCAACCACTTTCCTTTGCAAGAATATGTGAGGCAAATTTGTTACTATTTATTAGTATTTTATAAATTAAAAAATATTATTTATTATTTTTTAAATTATCAGTGAAATTATTTTTTATAATATTTAAAATTAAGGAGTCCTAAAATATATAATAAGAGAAGAATCTATTTTAAAAATTAAGAAATTCATATAATGATAAGAGAAAATTATCTATTAAGAGTTATTAGAAGAATTAATAATTAAGGAGTATTGAAATATACTATAAAAGAAAAATATATTTAAATAAAATGCATCACAATCGAAGGATCCAAACAAATTCTGCTTTGGAGCAATGTGTTACTTACGTAACACTCTTCAGTAGGTAAGTTGCATCATAGATGGCTAAAAAGGCTTGCTAGATCAGCAGCCAGACCAAGAATAAATGTGTAATAATGATGATTTCATACTAGGCTCAATAAAAAATACGTACACAAAATTAATTTTAATTATTGTGAAAACTTCTTTTTATCACAAAAAGGTTAATATATATACATTTGTGTGCATATACATATTTTATATATAGACAATAATGATCACTAATAGAGTTGTGATTGTAACAAGGTCACTAAAATGAGCTAACTTATTACAAGTAGATGTTGATATGATTTTACTAAATAATTTTCCCTTCTGATCTTCTCTAAGTGGTGTCTTGATAGGATGGATTGAAATTGACAAAAATGTGGGATTTACTATTTATTGTTAGATTGAAATTTTGTCTGATCAAAATATTTGTTGCCTTTTTTCTTGGTAAAATTTATAATGAATCATTAAATTATATAATTTTTTCGATAATGACCTACATAGAATAACAATAAATTCGTAAATTGATTGTGTATACATTCTAGTAATCATAATATATTAATAGAAGTTGACTTCTATTTTTGTTTGGTCTAAGTAGAGCTGTCAAAATGGACTTAACCCGTAAAATTGGTCCCATCCAACTAGTTATAAGGTAGAATTGGGACAAGATTTTTTAAAGGACTATTACAGGTCATGATCGTTCAACTAAAATAATTATCAAAAAATAATCATTCGATGTATAGGCATGTATAGTTAGTGTATTTCATATATAATCAAGCTATGTCAGTTTTGAGTGTATCGTATTGTATATTCAATGTATAACGCATGTATAGGTAATCTACATTATATAGTAAATGTATACTTTTTATGATATTTGGCAAATTATATTATAGTTATGTATATATTCTACGATTTTTGGCTATTTTTTCATGTATATAAAAGAGGGCTATATACATTATAAAGTAATTAGTTTATTGTATATATTTGAAATCATCCCATTTTTCATGTCCATATGAAAGCAGAGCTTATAAGCTCAGCCCAAATAAGCTCTTAGCATGTGAGACTTGACTAAGATCAAATCGGGTTTGATCCATGAATCAAAAGTATTTATGTATTTCAATTAAAATAATTAAAGTTTTACATAATTATTCTTTAATTTATAATTTTATTTTTTAAAATTTTCTTTACTTATTTATTTGTCAAAAAAATTATTATTTTTAATATTGTTTGCTAGAATCATGGAAACAACATCACTATTTTCATATTCTATTTAAAATCTTCTCATTCTTGACGTTATATATTTCAGATATGATATTATAATTAAAAGCATCAGTAATCATATGCATTAATGTATGTTATGATTATATAATTTTTGTAAAGAAATGTTTAGATTGATTTTGTTTAAGTGACTAATAAGTTAAAAGTCAATATACTAACTTGGGACCTCCTAACTTTTAGCTTTTAACTTTTTTTTTGGTACTTCTTTAATTTTAAAAGAAGTGTTTAAAAGCAATGTGTTTATCCCAACATTTTCAAAATTAAAATGGTATTTAAAAGCTAAAAGCTACTAAATATTAAGTTAATCCAAGCACCCACTAAGACATATTAAAACTTAATATATCAAAGGAATTTTACGTTTAAAAGAAAGAAATAGAGGAGCCAGTCCCAATTCACAACCTTTCAAAGGTTGAATTGGATTGACTGTTTTCAGGCAATTTCAAATGAAGAATGGGTCAATTTTAATCCATTTAATTTCTTGATCCACGAAACTAATTAGGTTAATCTATTTTGACAATTCCAGGATTAAGTTGTTATATGGAAAGCTTCAAGTTTAATTTTACCATATTATGATCATGGCCAGAACTTTAGTGTATGAGCCCATAATTAAAAAAGAATTATGAATTTTCATAACTTAAATCAAATGATTAACAATTATGTGTGCAATTATCAATGTGTTATATTAAATTTATATTGTTATTCTATAGTTGAGGATAGGTTCTTTAATATAGTATATTTTCTACACAAACAAATGAAAAATATACATCGTAATTAATTAAAGATGAAATATATTTAATCATGTATCATAAAATTTAAACCTAATCAATAATTAATCCTATTATGTTGGGCATCTCAATTATTAAATATGCACCATTTATTGCGGTATTCGTATTGGAGCTTGATTAATTCAAATTCGTGCAATATAGGGCTCATTCAAGAAAATTGTCCTTAATAAAAAATTTTCCATACTCAAAATTCAAAATTAAAACCTTAAATTAATAGAAGACCAATTTTATTTATTGCATCACATTCTCTGATTGTATATATATATCACTCTCGGAGTTATTTATGAAATAAATTATATTTGTTGTGTTGTGATAAATCTTAATCTTATGAAAAACACAAAAGAGAGATCAAGAAAACGTAGTAGCTAATAGAGGTATTGTAATTAAATTGACCTGAACTAAATTTTAACAAATTAAAAATTTAAAGTATGAAGGATCTGTCAATGAACAAAGAGCAGAGCAAGTATAAGCAATTGAAAAATATTAAAGAATAATTTAAAACACAAGAGATGCACACTTTCTAATTTATTCAGAGGTTTCTAATAATTTTCATATTTGTACGTGCTATAATTTATTTGTATTAAATATATATAATGTCAAAAAAAATTGAATAAGTCTATTTTTAGTAATGTCATGATTCAATTTTTTGTAATTGATTACGAAATCCAAATGAATATAGATTTTTTTTTGTTAAGTTGCTTGAAATGACAAATATCCAATGGTTATTATGTATTTTATCTATAGTTTCGGTTGCTTATTAAATGTGGCTATAATTTGATTAATTTTACTAAAATTTGTATAATTTAGTTTTTAATTGTAAAAATTCAGAATTTGTATATGTTTATTCCAGTTATTTGTACATAACTTATTGATACATTTGATTTGTATAAATTATAAAAAATACATAACAGTTAGTTATTTGTATATTATTTGTTGATACATTTGATTTGTATAAGTTATGAAAAATCTATAACTATATATAAAGGATTTGGTTATACTTACTTGTATGTATATTGCAAGCGAAATATAACACCGAAATATACATAGCAAATAAAACTATAGATATTGAGTGCAGTTATACAAATTGTAATTACGAAGTATAATTAAGTTATGTCTCTTTGCTATTAATTACTTCCTTGTTTTACATTTGTATCATGTACTTTTAGTCTCATTTTTGTTCACTATATTATATATTTATATCTATGTACTTGAGTATACTAGAATGTATTCATTATTAAAATACATTAATATCAATATCGCACAAGTAATAGAAAATGATACAACAAAATCAATGAAGAAGAGAAAATTTATAGTGCAATTCTCATGTTTATTATGAAAAAAAGATTGTGACATTTCATAGTTCTAAAATTGAGATATTATGTTAAATATTCTTTTTAAAAAATATTATTACACAATTCATGCACTATATTAAATATTGTACTACATTTAAAGTAACTACCTAAAAATAGCACATGTATATTAGAATAAAACTACTAAACACAATGAATATTTTAGATATAGTTGGATAGCCAATTACAAGTTAGTTATAAATAATAATTATCTTATTTATAGCTATCGAACTGTATTAATCAAAAATTATAGTCATTTTCATAAATACCTCTTTGAATAATCAGAATAATTAATGACATGAAAATGTGATCGTTGAAAGGAGTTATAATGATTGAAACTTTAGACATCGCTAGAGATTTAATTTATAATGATCGTATTTTCAATTTAATTGTTGATTTTTAACGATTTCATGTATTTGTATATTCAATATCAAATATACACTATTGTACTAGTGAATCTCTCTCTCTTTTATATATATATATATATATATATATATATATATACTAGTAAACAAAGAGATTGTTGCTGAACCACTTAACGATTCTCTTAGCCCATTATCCATTCTCACTCACAAATAGAAACCCTATATATGGTTTTTCTGAAAGTGTCACAGTGACAAGTCCAAAGCAATGAAGTATAAACATGTTTCAAATCAATTGTAGCGAGTTACTTTTATGGATGAGTGCATGTATAATTTCATGGAGGGGAACGCACAATCATGCTCCATTTGTTGCTTTGCCACAACTTCAAGTTCCTCTATTTTTGCTGGCAGGATCTGGCACCATTGTTGAAGCTAAAGAACTCCAAGTTCTTCGATGGGAGTTTTTAGTATCCTTTCCATGTTGATATGCTTCGTTTTTCATCCAAATAAAATATTAATGATTACTCGATATTTCATGTGTTTCATTGGTATCAACTAATGTATGATACTCTGAATGATCACAGAAAAATAGGTCATACGGAATGAAATAATCTAAAGTTAATTTATGGAGATAAGAAGTCCAACAAATTTATATTACTATAATATTTTAGAAAAAAATAAGGATAAATAAAGAATGGGTGCTTCGTAGGAGTCTTGTTTGTTGGGTGTATGGACATTTGGCAACAGTTCAACATAGTATTATTTAATTGACCTAAAAGTTTGGGGATGGACACATGTCACGTTTGCCTTGCCACCATCACAGCACAATTAATTTATTCAAACCACGATAAAGCAATGATGTATTTCTTTGAATTTGAACAGACCAGAAGGGAAGAAAATAGTATAAGTACTTCCCAATGTCACAATTTTCTTATTGACCATTAAATGAATTCTGACTGATTTTAAACATTTAGGAATAGTTTTTAGTTTATCAATATATAACTTATAAAAAACGGATTAGGTGTCATAAATGTGGTAAATTTGGACATTATGCTAATGAGTGTAAAACTCAGGAAAAGATTAAACTGTTAGAGATAGATGATAAGACTAAAGATTTATTGTGTAAAATTTTGTTAAATTTCGATTCCGATATATCTGATTCTGAATTATCTGCTCCTGTTTCTGAATATTCTAGTTCCGAAGAAAATGTCAGGATTTTAGAAAATGAAGATTTGTATACTGATTCTGATAGATCTTTATCTGATAATAATAACTGTGCTTGTCAAAATAATGATGAAAATTTATATAACCTGATTTCTAATTTTCAAGATTTAAATGTTAATATGATTAATGATGACAAATTTTTTAAGATTTTAAAGACTATAGAAGATAAGAATTTAAGAAATAAGATTTTGGACACTATGTTTGAAAAAGATTCTCCTGAACCCAGTTTGCTTACTCTTGTTTTAAAACAACCAGATTATTATTCTACTTCAGAAATAAAAAGACGTTTAGCTTTAAAACAATTCCCTGAACCTGAAATTACTATTTCTGATTTAAAGACTGAATTGACTATTTTAAAAGAGGAAGTTGCATATTTAAAATCCCAGTCTAAATTACATGAAAATAGGATTATTAGTTTAGAAGACTCTAGGACTTTTGATTTAGCACTACAAGCTAATAAACCAAAGATTCCGGATATTGAGATAGGTCAAAGCAGTAAACCTACTGAAGATTTTTTAACTAATATTAATGTTTCTGAAAATGATATTTTGCAAAAATTAAGTATTATTACATCACAAAAGTTTTACACTAAAATTGTTTTGCAAATCGATTATAATTTTCGAAAAGAATTTATTGCTTTGTTTGATAGTGGTGCTGATGTTAATTGTGTGCAAGAAGGACTTATTCCTTCTCGTTATTTTCATAAAACTACGCATTGTTTAAAATCTGCAAATGGTAGTCAAATGCGACTAAATTATAAATTACCCCGTGCATATTTATGCAATAACAATGTTTGTTTACCTCAAAGTTTTATGTTAGTACAAGATATTTCCTGCCCAATTATTTTAGGAGTTCCTTTTATGCATGCTATATTTCCCTTAAGATGGTGGGACCATACTAAGATTATAGGAACCTATAAGGATTCAGATTTTCAGTTAGATTTTATCACTAAA
>JAOTQJ010000111.1:26971436-27037670 GCA_025642045.1 Solanum sejunctum | reverse complement strand
TCTTAGACTGTCCAACCAAGAGCCAGAAGGAAAAGCAATCCAACGCTCTGTCTGTTGCAGCGGTACCATATAGATAGTGCGAACATGTATTAGCATTATGTCATTCCTACAAGTGATGACCCACCCGGTGGTGTGGTACTCTATAAAAGAAGCAAGAGCAAAAGCAGAGGGGAATACCAATGGGGATAGTTAATCAACAGTACGGGAATGAAATCAATTCTAACCTATAAATTTACTGTAAAATTGTTTGGTACCAAGTATTAATTTTATTTTCCTTTATTGATAATGTTAAAAGTACTTTTCTATTTAATTGCATTTAAATATAATTCTAATCTTTTAATAAGAGTGAAATATATCATTAAATTCTTATCAAGTTAGAATATTTTTGATACTTGTAATAGTTTTGGAGTGTTTAGTTAGTCAAATAGGAGGTTGTTTTTTAAAATTATCAATAGTTTGACAATAAAATTAATAACTTGTGTTAAATTTATGAATATTTTTAATAATTTTCTCATAGATATATGTATATTAAATGTTTGTTTTAAGTCCAATTTCATTTACTCTCATCTTCAATAATTGTTGTCTATTGTTAACTTGACATATGAATTAAATAGCAATAAATAATGAGAATAATTCTATCTAAGGGTGTCAAAATAAGCCCAAATATAGGTAATCCGTCCAAAATTTTATGGATTGGGCTCAAAATTATTTTGGTTGGGTTCAATATCAACTTATTCAAATCTTAACTCATATCAAAAGAATCTTCAATTGAGGTCAATTTAATTTCCAATTACAACCCATTCTAAAGCTCTTTATTTGCATTGATGTAATATATGTTTCCTATCATTCGTCCATTAATTTGTAACTTTTAGTTTTTGTATTTTGAGTTGAAATTTAAATTGTGATTGTAAAATAAATAATAATATGTTAGAATTATTGAGATTGAGTGGGTCAAATTGGGTGGGTCATGACTCAACCCGAATTTTAACCCATTTGAGCCCACAACAAGTTTGGGCGGGTCATAACCCAACCTAATTTTTATTTCAACTCATTCTAATATTCTCAATTTTAACTCAACCCGTCCATTTGACACCCCTAATTCTATCATATCAATCTTATTTATGCCCATTGTAGGTTACCTCTTCTGTGTGGTTTGTGAATTATTACATAGGAGCGAAATTTTTACCCTATGTGCATCCAAATGATAGCGACTGAAATTTTTCTTTATCATCAGAAAAAAACTAAATAAATATAAAATGATAAATTATTTATTAATTTTATAAGCTAAACAACGTGTAAACATGGCTATGTATACTTTGCTATACATTTTAAACTTTTTTACGTTTGAATTATCTGCTCGTTCTATCCCCAAAAAATCAAAACTAAAATGAAATTTCCCTTAAATAACAAAAGAGAAGAGAAGGTGCCGCACCTCTTTCCTAGATCATGACTAGGTTGATTTTCTGTTGATTACTTTTTTTCACTCCTCAAAACAAACTCAATTGGATCAATATGACCTTGCAACTCAACAACAGCAGTATACCTAATAAAATTTCATAAGTGGGGTCTGAGAAAGATAGAATGTACACAAACCTTACCACTAACATAAAAGTAGAGAGGTTATTTCCTAAGAATGAAGAGAGTGAAGAACAAGGAAAAACTAAAAACTAAGAACAATTTACTTCCAGATTTGCACCTGCCACCTGGCATGGCCAAACAAATATGCAAATCCAGGCTATTTTACTTCACTTGAAAAAGTGACGTTTAAACTAATACCTATTTCACTAAACCCCTAACACTACTAATATATGCATAACTCTGTCCAACTGCCAAACTTTCCACTAATGCCTAACTAAGATCATAAGTTAAACGAATCTGTTCATATGATCACAATTTTTGAAATTATACTGGAACAAATAATCATTCATCTTACTCATTGTTTGGTTCTAGATAAAATATATAGTATCAATTTAGCTTTCAATATAAAATCTTACACCGCTATTATAATAATCTCCATACAACATTTGATTGCATTTTTACTTATTCCAGTACAATCTACTTGGTAGAATGTGTATTAACGGTAACTTCACCAATAGCATAAATTCAAAGCACAAGATGGAAGCACGGAGTCGGAACTCGAGGCTTCCTTCTTCTGTAAAAATGAAGAACATACAACTCTATGTTTTGATTATAAGTTATCATGGGAAGACCACGGCCAAAGAAATCTGTAAGGTGTCAAAATTGGATAGTACACTTTGTTCAACTCCCCAACAAGGCTCTTTGATGAAGCGATAAGATTGTCATTGTTCGGACTGTCCAAAATATCTGCCAGTTATTGTGACCAACATATTAAGCATAAGAACTTCATCATCGAGTTTGGACTTGTCAGCTCTCAAGTTTGCACATTTTCGGAGTAATGACCGTAGGGCTGCACATGTATCAGCATCAACAGGAGTATCAACTGCAGCGCACAGTGCAAACACCCATAAGCAGTCAGTCCTTGTAAGAGCGCTCATGCTTTGCACAGCCGTAATTCGCGTCCTTAACATTGAAACTCGAGCAACAGCATCCATTCTTAAGATAACAGACAAGGTAGGGCTATCCGAAGGAGACTTTGGTATGGGATTCTCTAGGGCAGGATCATCACCAGCATCGGATAGGGAAGGCTCGTCTTCTCCAGACAACAAACCATCAAACTTATCCGAAACAATGTTTTCAGGAAGCTCATCTGAAGTGTGTGGTTGATCAACAAAAGTTGCAGAATGCAGCTGGCTAGAAGTTCCAACATTAGCTTCCAAACGTGAAAAAGCCTGAAATAAAACACAAATTCCCCTTTTTAAAAAAAAAAAAAAAAACCACAGGTAAAGTAGGTCAAGAGCACTATCTACTCCAAACCTTCTCAAATTCGGGTCATGAGTAACCAACCAATAATGACACCAACTCACACTCATCATGCAACTTTAAGTTCTGATCATATTTTCAAGGGAAAGGAGCAAAGCTTGTAACAGGATACCTTGATGACTCAAGCTATTGCATTTGCAATACTAAAAGTACTTCAAGACAAACAAGCAGAACATACCAGTCTTAGCTCTGAAAAATCAGCAAGGAATACTTCCTCCCACTCCTTGAGAGGCAACAAGTGCTCTGGACATTTAGCAATATCAGGAATTTGGGGCATATAAGATGTTTGTTCTTTGTTTAGTTTACTCCCTTGGACTGCCACAACCTTCACTTTGGGCAACCGTAATGCTTCCCATCTAGGACAAATTCAGCATCCACAACATTTCAGTGCAAATTTCACGTCATGACCAGTCAAACAGGTTACAGAAATAAAGAAATTTTGAAATACAATGACTAGCTAACTTGTAAAAACATCCACCAAGTTCCAGGTCGTATTTAAAATTTAGCTAACAAATGTTATCATGAGTTCTAACTTGAATAAGAGCTTCATCATGCATGGGCATAAGGGTATAATTCATCAGGTATGTTACTGGTGACCAAGAAATTAAGACTGAAAAACATTGGAGGATGACAATAAGAGTACGTATGCCTTTGCAGGACATGAAAGATGTGTAGCCTAGTCTCCTACTGTGGCAGAGGAAAGTATGCATGGGATAATTTGGCAGCAGAGCTAAAATCTCTGGAGAAGCCAAACTGGCCATAGTCAAGGTCATAAATTTTTTTCTTTTACAGGATGAGCTAGCAACATGAGCAGATACAGGAGTGCTGATGTCTATTTTACTTGTTTGGTTAGAAAATTTAAACCATGGAATTTTTAAGTGTAGGGTTTATTAGCTTCCACATTAGCTTCTTCAACCCCTAGAAATTGGACATAGGAAAAACTAAAAGGTCCATTACTTCCTTTTTATAAAAAATCCTTTACACCTCTTGCAACCATAACAAGTAATTGGAAGTTGATGAAATATTCACCTAACAGAAGAAACAGAATCTCCCCTTTTCGCTGCTCCTAATCAATACAAACTGATGTTAGGCCAAAAAAGACATACATTTAGCCACTTGCCTCAAATTTTAGTAATTGCAATGGTCTTTTGAACATTGATTATACTTTTTGTGCTTAATATTACATTTTTAATGTGTAGGAATAGAGCAATGTGATCATAAAAAGAATTGGATCAGAATGTGAACAAAAGCAACAATCGAGAAAACAGGAGAAAAGGCTCACGTGCAGATGGAGAAATTCAAATAATATCATATGATTGTCTAATCATTACACATGCAAAAATCAAAAGAAAGTAAAAGCAAAAGATAGCAAAAGGATGTGTAAATATTAGTTCACCGGACTAGGGGTGTGCAAAAATCGAACCGACCGATAACCGAACCGATAAAAACTTTATTGGTTTATTGTTACTGGGTTTTTAATGGTTTTAGAAAAAAAAAATTATTGGGTTATCAGTTCGATATCAGCTTTTACTATTGGGTTATTGGGTAAACGGATAACCAATAAGATTATAATAATTTATTATGTTACCCCTTCGTAAATATTAAATATTAGTATTTTAATATTAATAGGACACTATAGCAATACTTTACCTATTTTAATCTTTACTGTACTTAAATGATTAGTTATCCACTTTAGTATTTTAATTTGTAACTAACTAATTATAACTTTTGCAAGTTTATAAACATAATCTTCGTACTCCATCTGGTTTTGTTAATGCAAATTATCATTATCATTCTTATCGGTAAACCAAAAACCGAATCGTTAAGGACTTAAAGCCGATAAACCGAAAACCGATAAAAAATATTTTATTGGGTTCTTATTGGTTTAGCATATTTAAAAATCAAAAATCGATAAACCGAACCAATAATATATAAAATCGAACCGAACCGAACCGACCGATGCACGCCCCTACACCGGACAACTGCCCAGGAGCATAGTACCGTGTTTAGCAGGCCATGTTGCGCCAAGCAAGCCAAAACCTGATTTTCCTAAAATATATTGGACTCGGTTATTTCAACTAGGAATTTTCCTACACTATAAATAGTCCATAAGCATGGGTTAATAACTTTTGACTTAGGAAGAGATAGGAATCACCATGGCGCCAAAGAATTTTGGTTTTATTATTATTTATTAATTTATTTTATTATTTTTACATCTTTCTTTGGATGATTTGTTATGATTCATCCATATCTATGTGGATCTAAACTTCTCCTTCTAGGATTACGATAGTTGCAGGATTGTTGTTGTATGAACTTGGATTGACTTGTTAAGCTAGTTATCGTCGTGCTACAACTCGTGTGGTTACTTCTTCGTGAGCTTAATCATTTGATTGTTTGATCACCTTTCAAGTACTATTTGTGGCTTGTGACTCATTAATTGACCTAGGAAGGAGAAATTTGCGAGCATAAGGAAGTAGAGCTTGTTCATGAACCTCTTAGGGAAGGGGAATCATTACGTTAATGTGTATACAAATATACCCTTTAAGTCTTCCTCAGCTGATACAAAAGAAATATACATGCACTTCACTATTAGCTTACGACCCATAACCATATAGGCGTAAGGGATAGTCGAGCAGTCTTAAGAGTTATCGGCAAGATACTCAATAAGTACTATCAACCTGCAACTACTAACACGGTAGAAAATAAAAGTCAGTTCAAGTAATCAGTACAAGTGATTACTCAACATAATAAGAGCGAATCCATAGCCCTATAGCTATTTCATCTAATTATTACGTAAAAATCTGCTCTTCATTTGGTTAATTGTTCACTAGTTATTCTCTTTTTATTTTCAGTTCAGCTAATTCAAAATAATGACCAGGATCTTATCACTTGAATAAATAATTAGCATCAAGTTAATTTAATATAGCTAAATCACAAGTCCATGTGGGTATGATATCTGGACTCAAAATCCTATATCACTTGTATAACTACGTACACTTGCATATGTGTTCAGCCGCAACACAAACATAACATTAAGGTGGAGTTCATAGGAAGGCCGTTGCCAACTTGACTTACGCTCTACTGCTTGAGCATGTGAAAAAAGGGGATATGAAAGTGGAACAGAAAGTGAGGGAATGCCCAACTTCCCCAAGAATTCTGGGAGGCCCCTTTTTTTTCTTTTTTTTTTTTTCTTTTACAATCTGGAAGAAAGTTAGTGAAAGTTCAGGTAGGACAGTTATCTCAGATTATTGTTTCTTTGGCCTTTTTCCAATCATTTACTTAAGATAATCAATTATAAATGAGCTACCAATGAAGGAATGAAGAAATTATTCTATATCCTGCAACAAGTCTTGTGACACTTCAGATTATAACAGTGAAGCATGGTATAATTGGGTTGAAAGAATGAAAAACTGCACCTGTAGTATGAAGCTGTTAGTAGGAAAGTGTTGTCGTAATTATGCTAGTAGTTTCATGAAGCTTCAGTGAGATGTGATAACATCTATAGAATATGTAAGATGCTTGACCAACTCTACCAGTATTATTGTTCCCAAAATTACAACTACTGTGGCAAATACATAAGTATATTTGCAGTTCACGGCAGCAGAGAGAAAGTGTAATCATTTTACCGGATGTTGTAGGAGTAATAGGACAAGGGAAAAGCAGGAGATTAAAATTACGTGTTTCGTGGGTTGGAAATAGCATTGGGCTACGTAACATTTAACTCAGCCCAATGTTATTTTCGTTGATCTAGATCGCTCCATCTAACTCTAAATCAGACCAAGTTTAGGAATTTTCAAGAGAAAAGTACCCCTCCGACTATGTTTACCTATTTTCTATATTATTTTAAAATATTTAATTATAATATGTCATCAGTACCAATAAAAGTTTTCTTCCACTTCTCTTTCATAATCGACAAGATGCTTCAGACGCTTCAAGTGATGATGCAACGTGGTATTAACAAATCTCAAATAGAAATAATTTAGAATAGGAAGAAATAATTCCTTGTTGTATAGAAGACCAGGTGTTGTTTGTAAAGATTCATGTCTTTTGTAGGTTCTCTAATTCTTTTTGGTGTAACACTTGCTTTGGAATTCATGTCAACAATGAAAATATATTTACTTGATAAAATAAAAAGCATAGGAAGAAAGATTAGAGCAAATGCAAGTGATCCCATCTGGCGGGGGGGGGGGGGGGGGGGGGGGGCCTTAATTTCTGAAAAGAAAGGCACTTACATTCTCAGTGGATATGTCCCCCTTCAGCTAAGAGTATCTAACCCTAGCAGTTAAGGAGGATAGAAAGGTGTCAATTCAAACAGTTGGTGCGACCAGATGAGCCAAGTCATGTAAGAAGCTCACTAATCACCAGAATAAGATGTGTTCGCGATTGAAATCATTTTTTTGGTTTTCCTATGGGCTTGTTCTCTAAAACTGAGATGGCTTCATCCTCTTTCAAGTCATATCAGGATTCCACATTAACCGGAAAGAAAGCTTCTTGTATCCAGTCAATGAAGTGAGCAATCTCCAAGATCGGGTGAATATTCTTGGTGGCAAAATAGGAGTGTTACCAATATTTATTTGGGCATATGCCTCCCGGGGAAAAAAGCAGAACCAAAGATATTTGGAATGGGGTGGTGGAAAATGTGAAAAGTAGACAATTTGGAGAAGCCAATATTTGTCTTTGGGTGGGAGTTTGTTCCAGATGCTCTACCTATGTCCCTTTTTCCTATTCCTGTGAATGTAGTCGACATACTAGATGCTTTATATGGCAAGGCCATCCAGTAGTAGATCATAACTCAACCGACCCAACTCAAAATCATTTTTCATTAATTCATTTCTTTTTTTATAACTTATTTCATTACCAAAGCAAACTAATAAATGATGTTCCATTAATTTACTATGACCATCGGTTAGATCAAATCCAAATAACTGTTTTCTAAATATTACTAGAGCTAAGAGACGGTGGTACAAGTTAATAAAGCAGAAGCCCTTTATGGCCAAACTATAGCTTGGAAGAAGCCCTAAATGGCTTGTACCAAAAAGTAACGACACAGGAAGAAGAAAGAAATGGTTAAAAAGTACGACGGAGAGAGACAAGGAGTAATGATCTAAATCAGGTGCAGCATATTACAGTGATGCTCAACCAATGTTGACAATGAGATAAAGATAAAATGATAGCCCCCCACCCCCACCCACCCCCAGAAGACAAGGGAAAGCCGCAGCCGCTACATCTCTGCCTTTAGCTACACGCTGTCAAATGTAAGGGATGCAATTAAAAGAACATGAACACTCGAAAAGCATGTGGTCTAACTGGCATCCGCAATAAAGGTTTGGAAGTGCTTTGGAAAGGTTGGAGTAGGAGGGCTTATCAAGTTATTGAATGCTATACCAAGCTATCCCTTAACACTTTCTATGAGAAGGTAGAGGCTTGAGATTCTACCTCCCAAGGTAGGAGTCAGTTCTATTAACACTCTATCTTCCCTCTATCTTCCCTGGACCCACTTGTTAGAGGCTTCAGACACAACTTATCATCCTAGATCAATATAAAGCATTCATTTTAATTTTTGTAACATTCATAATATCATTTTACCATAGGCTAAGAGCAACCCTTTTAGACACAGATAAAAAATGGTACCTGACACGCCTAAGATACTCAAGCCCATCCTCAGGAGGACCGGAATCAAAATCAGGCTCTCCTGTAACTCTAAAAGCGGGTCTTTGAATGCTACTATAATCATCATCACTATCATCACTTTCTTCATAAGCATTGTTTTCTCCCTCATAAGAGACGCCATCATCCCTACTGAGATGAAATGCTGAAGGAGAATTTCTAGTGTCTATATTCCCTTCTTGATCATCCAAGTGCTCTGAATGGTCGTTACCTGAAAGGCATAAATGATTACTCACATACACTCAACTACTTCTAGAGCAGATGTCTGAGAAAATCCACAAAATTAACTAATATATCAGTCTCAAGAAAATTTCAGGTTGAGAGATTTATTTAATTCGAACGCAAATGAAATTCACCAATCAGTCACTTTACAATGCAAGTAAACCACACATTTACAGCAGTCTATGTTCCAACGTACTACATTCTACTTACATGAACGATACACGTAAAGACATCATCACTCTGCCTAGCCCTGTTCAGTGATCCATATACAAGAGCTAGCTATCTACAATCAGATTCATTACTATGGTAGGTAAGATATTAGCACATAAGAAATCAATGCTCATCCCAAACACTTCTCTGTAGAGCAGAGGTGTTGGACAATGGTGAGAACTGTATTTTCATTCAACCCTGTATCTTGAACTGAGGACAATACTAAAAACCTAATGGCCAGGTAAACACAAAGTGTTCTGTAGATTCATATATGTCATGCCTCTCTGTGTATAAACTTTCATATGTTTTCCTCGTTCTTTTGCTGCCAAAACACCTGTGCCAACAGAAATTTAGGAACCCATCAAATTGACACAACCATAACAGAATGTGTAGAGAAGCAAACAATGCAGAAAGCAAGAAATAAAGTAAAAAATTGACATGAAAGGTGCAGGCAGTGCAGTATATCATGATGTCAAGAGTATATAATCTACAATATCACCAATGTTACATCTAAAACAAGCAGTTTCCTGAAAATGAGGTGAATTACTGAAAGAGTTCTGCGGTTGGAACACAATTCTCCACTGCACTAGCTGTGTCCTTTTCCCTTTTTGGTCAATGAACTGCTCTTTGAGTTCTCTTTTACCCAGAATTTAAATAGATATATTAATGCAAAGAGAGGCATTTGAGATTTTACATTTTATTCTTTGGCATTCCTAAAAATATCCAGTGATGTTGCCAGCGAGGAATGACAGAAAGGATAAAAACATGACCTTAATTATGGAGCAACTTACAATTTTTAAAAGGTGGCAATCAGATGGATAGCTTCTAAATATAATATTCAGTTTGCACACAGGCTTACATGTTCAGCAGATATTGAGTGAGATATTGTTTCCAATAGGCAACCAAGTACGTGGATGTGTGTGTATGTATATATCTATATAGAATTCAAGCATCAACCACGAGAAAAGAAAATTGAAAATCAAAAACCGAAGTATAGATTTTTAATAAATAAGCAAAGTTTCATTGATGAAAACCAGTGTTGAGAAAATGCTGGTGCAAAATACAGCCAAGGTTATACATGAATCACAGTTCACTTATGAAATCACGTACGGCTTCAACATCATTTACACCATATTGCACCAAGAAGCTACTCAAAAGTGTGGACCTATACATTTTCAAATTTGCCTTTTGAATATTCTAAGATACCTTCTCCTTCACAAAAAAGAAAAAAAAACTTTAATTGACTGCATGTGCACTCCATACAACCTATGTTGTTCGGACTCTTCAAAAATGTCAATAATTGCATGTAGGCTCTCCAAAAGTAGTGTATTTTTGGAGAAACTATACGAGTGCAACATCAAAAAAGTGAAGAGTCCACAACATAGCATACAACTAATTGGGAAACAATGCACAATTGCATCAAAATACAAACAGCATTAACCACACCCTATTCAACAACTTAGAAAAAGAAAATTCAGATAACAAGAAGAAAATACGCACCAGAAATAAGAGGGGTATTTTCTTTTCCAAAGTGCCTACGAGACAGGCGGATGTGCTTTTGAGTATTAGAGTCAAGGAGGCCATCATACTCCTTTTGCACGGTATCACCAAGCCCGCAGTACACCTCAACCCACATTTTCTTCTGTTCTTCCATTCCAACAAACCTCAAAGTTTCCAATTCCTTTCTACAATAAACCCTCCTCTCTTCTCCTCCATTTCTTTTACAGCCATCAGAAACGGGCACATTCTTTTCTTTGGCTTCTTCCGTATTCCTACCTTTTACTTTACTCGCAACCATTTCTTTTCCCACTTGATGGTTTGCATTCTTTTTCTTCCTATTTCTTCCTGATTTCCCATCAAAACCCTTGATTTTTTTATCAACTGAGCAACTTTTCCCAACTTGAGAAATATCAATCATTGCTGTATCATCAATTACTTCAATCTTCAGTGAACATCTCACAGCCCCATCATCTTTGGACCCTACCAAATTCTCTTCCATATTAAAGCTTTTTCCCTCTACGGCTTCTTCTTTTTTCTTGACGGATTCATCCACAAAATCTGTAACCTTTGGCTCATGGGTATTGTCTTTGACGTCAAATTCTTGATTTTCAGTGAAGAAGTAAGAATTTTCAGCGATGCATATCTCATCTTTCATCTTTACGGAGTTGGGCTTCTCAGTGAATGAAAGGGAGTCTTCTTGGACGTTGGTATTGGAGAACTCAGAAGAAGAAACAGCATGAGAATCGAAACCGTCAGCCATGATGATGATTCACATTCACAGAAGCGCTAAATTTGGAGTTGGGGTTACGGCATATGGAGGGTTTTTATACCAAAGCAAACAGAAATAGTATGATTTAGGACTTGAAATGGAGGATTCTATTGAAATTTGAGAAATTAAAATAAGTTTGACTCCAAATTTGATTGAGTAATAATCCATTTAAATTTATTTTATGTAAAAATTTATTTGATTCGTTTAATTTAAAATAAAATGGACAATGCTAATGTAATTCATAAGGAAAAAAGACGATGATAATCACATTGCTTAACTTAAATATTCTAAAAAATGAGATGATTTTTCCTCATAGAATAGAATATTTTTTAAAGTTCTCACCGCTAACTTCAACAAAGGATCAGATTGTCGCCCTCACTCGAGATTCAACTCTCAATCCTAAACTTGGAGTCAATCCTGAACCCCGATGTCCTATCCCAATCCCATCCCACTAATCAAATTCCGACTCTAATCTAGATTCGATCCTAATGCAAGATTTAACCACAAATTTAGATTAGATTTTGATACGTAATTTAAATTCGATTAGAGAGCCTACTATCTATTTCAATCTATGACCTGACTCGAAATTCCACTACCACTCTCCAACTAAAAGTGTATACTTGATTTCAAATTGAGATTCGACTCTCTATTCGATTTAATACTCGAAATTTGATCACATACTCAATTGAGCATGTGACTCCATATTTACTTAACTACAAAGTAAAAAATTAGCAAAAGGAGAACTATTAGAACAAAAGAAATGTGAAGTTGGTAATTAAATTAAGCTAAGATAACAATCATTATAAAATGAATCAAATATCATTTTGAGCGTAATCATAAAAATATGGACAAATTATTTGTTTTTAGGCTCAATATTAATTATGGCTTATCCAATCAGCTGGATCAGCTATCTTGTAATACACATCATCTAAATTACCAAAATACAAAGGTAAGCAAATCTCCTCATTTTGATTACTATTCCCTTAGCCATGAAATCATCTATTATTTTTACTGGTTGGAGTTAGTTAAAATAAACAGTTAAAATCAGTTATAATTTTACTGTCACACATGTTCATTTGACAAATTTTTGTTGATAAACGTATGATTCACAACAATCAAATTCTTACCTCATTAAATATAATAAAATTCAATAAATTTAAACTAAATTCGGCTATTTGCCCTACTGCAATGACTTATGATATGAGCCTAAACCACATATTGTTAACGTAAAAATCAAAATAAACAATAATTGCACATTACACGGGTTGTGCGGATCAGTGTTTTGCTGCTACTTAGAAAAAGTGAGAAGAAGGGAGGGTGTAATTTTTAAATTGAATTTTTAAGTTATATTTTTTTGTTGGAAAGTTATCAATAATGTAATTATTCGCTTATTGCATAGTTTTTCATTCTTTGATGTGTATTATTATTTGTTGCTTCATTAATTTAATATCTTGCTACTTTGCTGTCTTTTTCTTGCAACGCTGTGTCGGATACTTCCCTTTTAACCTAACTAACGGACTCAGGGTATTTTTGATCCATTTTTAATAGTACAAGGCATTTTTGACCCTTTCTGATAGTACAAGGGCAGGCCCAAAGTATAAACGAGGGACATTTTTAATCCTTTCTAATAGTTCAAGATCTATGTGTCCATTATACAAGGGCATTTTTTTATCAATTTCTGATAGTACAAGGGCATTTTTGACCCTTTTCGCATATTATATATTCTTTTTAAATATATTGTGTTCCTAATAAAAATATTATTTTTAAAGAATTTTTTTCTTATTTTCTTATACATTTACTAATAAAAATGTAAGACAATACTTTTTTTTCTTAATGTCATTTTATCAATTAAAATAGAATATCATATCCCTGTAACAACTAATATATATAGTCAATATAAGATTATAGTAAACCCAACATTAATTATTTAGATAACAATAAAAATACTAATTAGAATAAAGCAAAAATTGTTTTACTTTTTTTCTCGAATCGAAGTAGAATAAATACATATTATTTGTTTCAGGGATAGATGTTCTATTTTAATTGATAAAATGATATGAAGAAAAAAAATGTTTTCTTATATTTTTATTAGTTAATGTGATTTAAAAAAAAATAAGAAAAAAATTCTTTAAAAATAATTTTTTTAATTAGGAACCCAATATGTTTAAAAAGAATATATAATATGCGAAAATGATCAAAAATGCTCGTGTACTATCAGAAAGGATAAAAAATGTTCTTTGTTTATACTTTGGTCTATTTATGCCTTTCTACTATCAAAAAGGTCAAAAATGCCCTTGTACTATCAGAAATAAGTAAAAAATTCCCTTGGTTTAACGGGACTAACGAACTCAGGGCATTTTTGACTCATTTATGATAGTACAAGAACACTTTTGACCCTTTTTAATAGTACAAGGGCATAAATGACCCAAAATATAAACGGAGGGTATTTTTTATCCTTTCTGATAGTACAAAGTGTACAAAGGTATTTTTGACCCTTTTCCCATGTACTTATTCGCTTATTGCAGAGTTTTTCATTTTTCGATGTGTATTGCTATTCGTTGCTTCATTTATTTTATATCTTACTACTTTGCTTTCTTTTTTCTTACAACATTGTGTCGGATACTTCCTTTTTAAGCTAGCGATCTATCAAGAACAACCTTTCCAGCTCCAAAAGATAAGAGTAAGATCTGCATAAATCTTGATCTTTCTAGATACCACGTGTAAAATTACACGTGGTATATTTCTTATATAACAAGGTAATATAAATGTTTGCCCATAAGGCATAACCTGTTTTCTTATACCCCCTGAGTTATATTTTTCTCATAAAGTACGAATTATAGAGTAATTTATAAGCTAGACACAATAAAGTTGTAAAGTATTACCCGCCAAACATTAGTGTTTATAGTCTTTGAGCTTAATTTTTCCTCTCAAGGCAAAAGGTGTAGAGAATTTCATAAGAGACCTTTGGTTTAGGACAAAGTACTTACCACTCCAGCACAAACCCTCATTGGTACAAGATCTAGCTGGGTGCAAGTGATTATTAGTGCTCAAAACATTATCAAGATTTTCCACAACATTTCACCAACTATAAAATGCATCACGAAGTGTATAGGAATATACTTGTCTTCCAATACGACTCTTGCAACTGCAGTTCACGATAAGCCATTGTAAAGATGAAAGGAACAGGCTTCAATCCACAACTTATTGCAAGGGTTAACGGGAAGAATATATCTAACTGTAGGACAGTATGATATTTATAGACACATCAATATACAAGAAAGTGCACTGGTATCTTAGGGATCTTGTTTACTATTGTCATCTCCACCAAACTGAGTAGAATTACCATTCCAGAATGTGTTTCTGTCACCAAACTGATTTTCATCTTCGTCATGTCTCAGCGTGTGGATGTTGCTCCCAAAGCTAGATGACGCTGGCTTTCTACCTCTGTTATTACTTGTGGAAGTTACAGGGGTTTGGAATGGCTTGCGTACCAAGGTCTGATTATTTTGAGGTGTGGGGTTTGGACCTACATGTCAAAGGCAATAAATTGAGAACAAAGTACCAAATTATCCAGATATAACCAAAAAACAAATTAGCATGACACAAAGTGGCAATCAACACATGAATAGATCAGCATTGTATCCAAGGACAAACCCAAAATTTACAATGGGTTACAAAAAATTAGAATGACATAACTAAGATTTAAACATGCGACCTAAAGCACTTCTTTAACCTCTTTGCCACTTCACAGGAATTCAACAATTCATGTATCGCCAAAAAGTGTTTTAGGTCACATATTCAAATCTTAGGTTACGTGGTAATCTCCCTTTTGTCACGGGCATTCAACAACTCATGTAAAGATTTAAAAAAAATTGTTTTCCCTTTATTTATTCTGTATAATTTTTCAATGACAGGGGTTCGATTCTGTCCCCTGATCTCATCCATTTATAAGTAAAGCATTTTTAATTGCATCATAATAATAGAGCTCCAGAAAACTTAGTTCCAGACACCTGATAGTGGATATCAAAAAGCACAGTTACAAACTCATTATTTTATTTATTCTGTAAAAGCTCGTGTAAAGTACAATATTAGCACATGGAGAAGCAATTACACCTGACAGGGTCAAAAGTCAAGCAAAAAATCAGGAAAAAGTTTTCAAATAATGCTACAGAAAATGAAAAGAACTTCTAGTGCTTTTATTTTCATTTTGCATAATCTCACCCTTGGATGAATTTAAATGGACAACAATAGCCAGCAATGATTCATATAGCCAACCCCTACAAGTTTGGAACTGATGCTGTTGTATTAGCAAAAAATTGATGGTGTAAAGTATCGGTTAATGCAAGTCTTGTAAAAAAAAATTCAAGCAACACAAAAGCTGATCTAAGAAAGTGCAAGTAATACAATCTGTTGAATATATAAATTTCTAATTCTCTAGCAATGAAGCAGTCACAGAGGTCAACAAGAAAGGAAAGGAAATTACCATATTGCCATATGCTATCTCGAGAATCCTGAGCAGTGTTTGATGCGTTAGAACTTTCACCAAGGTACGATAAAGGATTTACATACGAAAGGAGCTTTCTGATCACAGCAAAATATCCTGCATCGCCTCCAATTGCTGTATGGTTACTCTCAGACGGATTCCTTTGACCATTCAATGATGTAACATTCATTTTGTTACGAAGAACGACTATCACTGCTTGCCTATTGTGTAAACCCAAATCTGACAATGTTCTATCTAGATCTGTTGACATGTTTCAAGAACAAAACAACATTTATTAGGTATAATAGGTAAAATAGCAAATATAATTACTCTCTAAAGTATGAGGTAAGAAGGAATCAGCATTAATAGCAGCAAGCACCATAAAAACTATGTTAGATAGTGGTATATGGACCGTATGCAGGAATCGAACAAAACCATGTAAGGGTTCTAAAGAAGATGCTAAGCAAGCATGTGGAATATATCAGTTCAAACTAGTCATTGCTGATACATACTTTTTTGATGAAAAATGTAATAGGTTTCATTAAAGAGTACCTAGAAGGTACACGAAAGAGTACAGACTAGAAAATTTCCTTCTACATATTGAAGGAATGCAAAAGATCATAGAGTACATATCCGATACAATATTCTTCCTACATAATTATGGACTTTTCAAACATCCAGATGTAATATGAAGTATGTTTTCCTTCCAAGTGTTAAATCATCTATTATTCCTCTACGTTTCAAATTCGATCTAGACTTCATTCCAGGCCAGTTGAAACTGGCTATAACAATTTGAACTCACACTATTGGACCAAAATCATCTCACATGTAATCCATGTTAAAGCAATTACAGGTTGCAAATGATACTATTTGTAGCCAAACAAATTATTCGGGCAAAACCACATCTTCTGACGCATTTCCTAACTGCTTTAAACCAACATTTGGAAATCCTTAGGAAAGTATGTCAACCAAAGGAAAAAGCCACTGCCACATATTAAAAGTAGAACATTGATGTACAAGGCTGCCAGCACCTCACAGTGCCCAGTTGGCTACTTGCACGCCTTGTCTTGAGGCAGCTATGGAGGATGTATTGCCACCCAAAACAATGAAAAAAGGATAAGGATCATAACAAGAAAGACACTATGGTGGGATATGATTAGATGGGTTCGCACTCCTTTGGGTAATGCCAAGAACTGTGAAAGATTTGATGCTCAGTTGGAAGAACAGGCAAAAGAGGAGAAAATGAAGGGCCTGGAACGTGATTCCAGGTAAATTGTTGTGGGAAGTTTAGAGAGAGAAATATAAGAGCTTTAGAAGGTGTCAAATCGAGTTTCTTGCAGTTGAGGAGTAGCCTCCACTCTTATTTTCTTTTGGTGTAAGCAGAAAGTTCCTTGTTGTATAGAGGATTGGGTAGATTTGCAAAGTACCATATTTTGTAGTCTTGATCTTTTGATATAGTTATACGGCCATTTTGGTCATGTCTATGAATGAAAATACTTTTACTTGATAAAAAAAAAATTACCTTCATCACCAAAAACCTTGCGAGGATAAGGAACTGCTAAATCATAATGACCAATGCTGCTCGTTTGGTTTTTATCAACATAGTTCTTGACCATCCTTAAAGTATCCATAGAGAGAAACTTCACTTGTAAACTTGAACCGTCAGGTAATCTAATGTTTAAATAAACATCGTAAAATGTATTTGACAAATCATCTGAAAAATCTGCTTTCTCAGCAGTTGCATCTTCAACTATATTTATCTCGGGATCTTTCCCTGTTTTATTGGCAATCTCTCCAGGAGCTTCATCACTAGGGTCCAACTGTTGATCAGACAAACCAGGATTCTCTTTTGACACTGAACACTCATCTTTAGCCTTGGTTGAATCTACCTCTACGAGATCAAGTGACTTTTCTGCTGTTGTGATCACAGTGGTAGAATCATTGAATTCACCAATTCTAGATTCAAAAGCATCTGCTGATCCATGAGAAGCCATGTCAATCACCGAGGAATCTATCTCCTGCAAAGTAGCTAAATTTAACTATTGTGCTGGACAATAATGAGCAGTGGTCTAAATATGAGTAAATGTAATTTACAGTAGCAGCACGCCCACAACCCTCTCCCTCTACTATCTGAGAGTTTTTAGATGGTGTAGCCATTGGAGATTGTATATGTGCCATCGCCTGAGCTGGTGAAACTTGAGTACTTGAAGAACTCTCTACTTCAGATGTTACAGAAGAAGCTCCAGATACAAGCCCCTTCTTTGAAGCAAGTGCAGCAGTCAAGAAAGTAGCTGTTGTATCCTGAAGTTAAACATAAATAATTGATACAAAGAACCAAGGGGAGATCGAAACAATTTATGGGTCAACATAATAAACTAAGTGGAGCAGCCCAAAATCATGAAGTAGACAACACTGTATGCCTCGAGTATGAAGGAAATACAGTGCTTCCTAACATACTAAACAGCAAATCCATGAGCTTAAACCCAAATCTAAATGGATTATTTCAGCCTCAAATTGAATTTATTAAGGCAAACAAGGTTTATGAAGTAATAAGATGTAAAAGTGAACAAAGCAGTGTCAAACCAAAATACCCAACAAGCATTAGCTCTCCCTGAAAAGGAGGTGATCCAGCCGCACCTTCCAGTACGGCTACTTTGTTACAACTTCACTTCAGTCACTAGCCCTGCCTTTGGTATCCCCCTCCTTGCGGTTAAGGTAACGACTTCGGGCATGGCAGCTCCCATTGTGTGGTGGGCGGTGTGTACAAGGCCCGGGAATGAATGCACTGTCGTATGGCTGATAGGCGATTACTAGCGATTCCGGCTTCATGCAGGCGAGTTGCAGCCTGCAATCCGAGGACAGGTTTTTGGGGTTAGGTCACCCTCGCTGGATCGCGACCTTTGTCCCGGCCATTGTAGCACGTGTGTTGCCCAGGGCATAAGGGGCACGATGACTTGACGTCATCCTCACCTTCCTCCGACTTATCACCGGCAGTTTGTTCAGGATTCCAAACTCAACGATGACAACTAAACACGAGGGTTGCGCTCGTTACGGGACTTAACCTAACACCTTACAGAGCAAAAGGCGGAATCCACCCAAGGAGGGGCTCGCGTCAGATTAGCTAGTTGCTGAGGCAATAGCTTACCAAGGCGATGATCAATAGCTGGTCCGAGAGGAGATCAGCCACACTGGGACTGAGACACGGCCCAGACTCCTACGGGAGGCAGCAGTGGCGAATTTTCCGCAATGGGCAAAAGCTTGACGAAGCAATGCTGTGCGGAGGTAGAAGGCCCGGCCCACGAGTCGTGAACTTCTTTTCCCGGAGAAGAAGCAATGACGATATTTGGGGAATAAGCATCGACTAACTCTGTGCCAGCAGCCGCGATAATATAGAGGACGGCTAGCAAAATGTCATCCAACCTTCGCATTTTTCCTTTATAAAATTAAGTGTTGACCCTAGCTCACTGCCCAGAAGCTAGCTCAAGGGGAGCAAAACTGCCCGAGCTTTACAAGTAGACCCGTCATCTCATTAACCACCGATGTGGAACTTTTTCATTCTTTAACACCCTACCTCATGTCCAAGGGTGGACATCTAATTTGTGTCAAATTTAATTTGGAGACCCAATATTCGACGAGATGGGTTCTGCTATGATACCAGGTAAAATTAGGTATAGGGCCTAAATCACACCCCAAAAATTAGCTCATGAGGGAAGGATTCTCAAGTCCATCTACACAAACCACCAATCCATTCCTAACAATGAGGGACTTTTTCATTCTTCACTATCCTCCAGATTACAGGGGCAGAGTAAAGAAAATGACACAGAAACTTAAGCAAGAGCATCCATCTTGCAAACAATGGTTGAACTGACATGTTAGGGAGAGGTTGGGGGTTAGCCTCATCTTCATTTGCTTTATATCTTGATATTTTGTTCCATAATTTTCTCATAACCCTGCTTCGAGTAACTTCCTTTTTGAGCCAAGGGTTTGTCGGGAAAAGCCTCTCTACATCACAAAGGTTGGAATAAGGTCTGTGTACATCTTATCTTACCCACACCTCACTTGTGGGACTCACTAGGTATGTAGTTATCCGACGCAAGACACAAGGATAGCAATTGCTCAACATAAAGTTAGTAGTCTTCCTAGTAAAACTATTCATCACAACTATTGTGAGCAAGATCAGGAAAATCAAATCATGTCTCCAGCACCGAATTAAAATTACATAAAGAACACGTCTATTACATAAGAAATACCTGAATATGAAGACTTAACCATGCCTTCTCAAGGCTAGATGCAAAATTATCAGCAGAAATAAAACCCCCTGAAAATTAGATACATAATTAAGAAACAAGAAAGAGATGCAACAACTCAGTTACGTCTCAAACAACTAATCATAACATGTTTTTTATTACCAAACAATAGATTAAGCTGACAATACCATGTTGCCATAGTTGAACACCATTGTATCCAATTGCTGTAATACAAGGGGCAGCCTTCTGTGGATCTATGTAGCTCATGTAAGGGCAAATCTAGATGAAAGTGCAAATCGCCAGCATGACATTGATAGCAAGATTTCCCCTTTTTAGGTGTTAGGACTCATCAACCAAGAAACAATTCAAAAAGTTTTGAACAGCTTCACAAGCATTCCCATTGTAGATCACAGTAACTACTGAAATCCTTAGTTTTCATACTAAAGCAGGTTTTACATTTACTAAGAGAGGAGCATTTCTAATACATATTGAAGTACTTACACTTTGGACACTCGACATGCTTCAACATTTTTGCTACTTCTCCCATTGTCTTTGTCTCTTCGACGTTCAAATACTGAAAGTCCAATTAAAGAAGATACACTAGTCCCTAGAAACTACAAATCACTCCACACTGGACAAAGGTTCATTTGATTTTTTTTTATTTTTTGAAGACAAGGAAACCCACACCGCTACCCTTTGGGTGTGCATAGCCCTCCTCTTGTACAATAGCTTGCAAATCACACGGGAGAGGTAACCCGCACGAGGCAATTCCGGTGTTACGAGCTCGACCCAGAAGGCAAACCCCTTGCTTTCGCTAGAGGGGTTTCGAACTTGAGACTTCCAACATGGAAGTCCTAAGTCCAAACCATTGGACAATCCCGAAAGGTCAAGAATCATTCGAGTATGCATACAAAGATAAGGTGAATAGAGAAGTACATTATGCCCAGTTATAGGAAATAACTTCTACATTTATGCACCTGAAATTTTTCATCTACCAAACCTTGTGCTGAATGGCCACCCAAGTTAGCACACAGGAGAAAGTATTGTCAAAATTATTTACTATACAAGTCATCATTTCCTCTTTCAATGTTCTTGCACAAATTGTTTCTCTTTATTGATTAAGGTGTGACCAAAAGTATCTACAGGTCAAGAGCAAAAGTATATCCATCTATTCCAAAGGAGATCCTATCCAGTCAATCACTTCTTCAGCTTCACTAATGAAATTTAGTTAAATTTAAAAAGTTTTTTTGTCTTCAAAGAATCTCGCATCTCTCTCCCACCTGAAAAAACACATACAAGCAAGGAGTCATACCACCATTTCTGCTTCTTGTTTCTCCTCTGATGTACCAGAGCTCTAGAAATTCTTTAGTATATCTAGGCATGCACAATTTAAGCCTCACCATGTTAATAACACAACTGCCTACTCCATACACTTCATCGAGATGAAAACCAAGCTGGTCTATTCCTCTTCTTTCTTTTTCTCAATATGATTATTCAAACAATAACATACCCAGTGTAAACCCTCAATTGGGATCTGGAAAGAGTACAGTGTATGCAAACCTTAGTGTGCCCAAGCGATGAAAAAAGAGATACAAAAGTAAAGAGCGCACAGCAAATAATGGGTTAAGCATTACAATGCATTCAGAGAACAAAGAACAATAACAGCAGATATATAATGTGATAACTAAAACACGAGAAACGGCAGGTAGTAATAGAAATGATAGGATGAGAAACTACAAGTATAATGCTACCAAAACTAACACCAAGCCTACCCCGCAAGGTATATCAAGACTATGTTCACTACATGCTAACCTTCTACCCTAATCGACAAGGTCCACATCCCAATATTTAATGTCATGTCCTTGGTAAGCTAAAGATGTGTAATAACCTGTCCAATCACCTCTCCCAAATACTTCTTCGCCCGATGGTCTACCTCTACCCCTCTTAAGCCCACCAAAGCTAACCACTCACCTCTTTACTATGCATGTGCACATCTCCACTTCACATACCTAAACAATCTCAATCTCGTTTCTCTCATCTTGTCCCGAATATCTTCATTCCTAATCTTATCTTCTCTAGTACGTCCACACTTCCACCTTAACATCCTCATTTCCGCAACTCTTATCTTTTGAATGTGAGAATACTTAACTGGCTAGTACTCCGCCCAACACAACATAGACCTAACCACCACTCTGTAACCAATCAAAATGTATAATTGATATAACAAACCAGTCAGTATGGACGTTGACCCAGTTAACTTGGGAACAAGCAAGATGATGCATGTTCTTGTGTTAGACAGAGGGGAGACCCTTGCACCAATTGTATCTGTTGGTATTTGTTACACAATTATTCTACACCTACCCCAAAAATAGTTTTAGTTCTCTTATTTGTGGACCAACTCATCTAACTGCCACCTCTGCTCGAAGTTTCAGCTAGAAAATCTTGCACCGACAGAGGGATGCGTAGAAAAACAAAAGAAATTAAACGAAGATTAGAGTATCTCTATAATGAAGAAATGGGGGAAGAAACTTGGCACAGGGTAAAGGATACACAATTCTGAGAAGTATCTGGCATCAGTACTTCCTTCTAGGATGTGCAACAAAATGCAATACTTTGATATTGAATCAGCAACCTGAGTAATTAGAAGAAAGATGAGAAAGTGAACTTACTATCAAAGGGCTGAAAATATCAAATCTAGTAACATTCTAGGAAGCATAAGGATAAACCTACTCTTGGGTCCAGCCAAGTTGATGTTTCCAATTGGTTAGATTCAATATTGCCACCTAGGACACAAATTTGAAAGAAATACAATTAGGATGACAAGTCCAAAGACTCATTATCTCCTAAGCATAGAAGTGATCTCTCAGTACGTCCTATTCTCCTCTTTCTAAAGCACCAAAAAAGGCATAGAGAGAAAGAGTGAAGTAGGAAATACAAAAATATTTGCAGAAACATATGCTGAAGATAAAGCAGAAAAACAGAACGGACAAAATGGTTACTAAATTCTTATAATGATTCTTGTAAAATCAACAAATAATTCTTTTGAAAATCCTCATATATCATCGGTATGAAATAGAAAATGCTATAATTCACCGGAACTCACTAAATCAGAAAATGAAACCAGCAATTTGACCTTTTGTTATCCAGATAAGCAAGGCTCTGACATCAGAGATTGAGCAGAAAACTATTCAGATTGAAGGGAGAGGCTCAGAATTGAGATCAGAACCAAAGGGAGGACTTCTTGTTAGAGTGAGGAAGCAACAAAAAACTCTAGCAACTACTCTAGTGGTGTCCACAGACCAGAATCACAGTTCCAGCGAGACTTAGAACAACAAAATAAGGCTGCATACTGAATTTGGGGTCCGGCCCATATTTCATCATGGGTTCTTTCTAATAATTTGTATTTAATTACATTATATATTTCCCCAAAACCTACTATGTGGGATGCTTTCTGCACCGAACTTCCCTTTCTTTTAAGCATACAGAATAAAATTCTTTCAAAATTAAGCAAAGGCTTCAGTGATGTCTGTAAAGGGTGCAACCAAAGCAGCCTATCCCATCAGCATATCTTCTATCCTTCAGCCAACATGGAATATACATAATACATAATGTTCTGGATGAACAGACTAAGTTGTAATCAAGGGCTTCCTTTTTTGGTTGAGTGAAAGAATATGCTTCCCCAGGTTTTCAAGAACATACCTGTAGTTACCTTGAGTCCAGCCGAGCTACTTAGGAACCTACTGTTATTCTATGTCATTAACCTTGGTGCAGCATCAACCAAAGACCAAATTTATCTTGCCTCGAGTTCTTTTTAGAACACATTAGTGAAATTTATACCATAAAAAAATTGCAGAGAATTAGAAATCATTTACCTGAAACAAAAACTACAAAAAGCTTCTTCTGCTGCTTGGCTTCAGTGATGGCTTCTACAATAGAACCATTGAACACGAGAGAAGATAAAAGTTGCTCCATCTATTATAAGAGGAAAATATAAACTTCAACTTTAAGATGATCAGGTCTAGCTTCAGGGTAATGAACAAAGACAAAGATTCTAACACAGAGTAAGGAACAAAATACAAACTAAAGACATAAGCAAAGATGAAGAAATACGCACAGATTAATCCATAGTTCAAACAAAGTACACATAACAAACACAAGTCTGTGCAAAAAGTCCAGATCTATGACTGACTTCATCACTATATAAATTTTTGAGATCATAACTTAGTGAAGAAAAGCAAGAGACTGTACCCAATTCACCTTCTATTGTTAACTTCAAACATATTTAAACAAATAAACAGTCTGAAAGAGTCTAGTTTTGGCTACAACATTGATTAGTCTCAAAGCCTGTTTGGATTGGCTTACTATAGGTGCTTTTAGCCAAAATAGCTTCTAAGCACTTTGATTATTTTTGGATAAAATAAAATTAAAGAAGTGTTTTTAGGCGCTTGATTCTAAATAATGAAAATAAGCCATAAGTTACACTTTTGGCTTATAAGTATAAGCCAAAAGACAATCCAAACAGGCTCTTAAAAAGATCAGAGCAAAAGAAGACTTCTGAGTTAAAATATCACCTTTTTTGACCTTTGTCACTACCTCACAGTACAACTGATAATCTATTGAGTATGGAAACCTAGCCAAGAGTCATAGAAACTATTGAATGGATTTTTTTCCTCTGGTATCGATTTGGTATTGTTCAATTGGTTTTAGAAGCTTATTTCCCCTCAAATGTTCCATTGAATCACAAAAGAGTAGAATCAACTCCCTATATCCCAAACTTGGATCAATTTGACATTTCTAGAGAGACAAGTTTATACTTGGACTTTTTTCTTTCAAATTTCTGCATGATCTTTGTAAAATATTCTATCATAGAAGGCAAATTGTACCATTAATTTTGGAACACAGATATTTCTTCTCACTCAATAAAAAGTGTTCCTCCCTCTTATCTAACTCTCCGGGAACTTTTTCCTTTTCCTCCTTTCTTATTGTCTCTCCCCACGAATATCTCCCTCCTAATTTTCTATCCACTGCATACGATGCCAATATCTTGTCCTATTAGTTCAGTGGAGGTGATGGAAGAGAGATCCTGGGTTTAAATTACTTTCCAGTATACTGCACTTGTCCTTTTTTACTACTTAGACATGCATCCGGCAAAAGAAGGATATTTTTTCCAAAGCCAACTTCTTTTAGCAAGAGACACTCTTTGTGATGATAAAAGTGACGAGCTGGGTTGGGTTGTCTGAAATAAGCAGTAATTTGGCTCAGCTCTAATCCTAATAAATACCATGATCACCCAGAGCAAAGAAAGACAACCTCAGCAAAACATGACCAAATCATAGCTTTTATTCCTTTTTGGGTAGGAAAAGATGACTAAATCATAAGTATTATTTTCCATCTTGAATCAAGGAATAACTGAATATTCATATTTTATAAGGATCTCCTTCTATTTCCTAAGAAATCATGCAAAACTTAACTTCTACAACAAGTTGAAATACATCAATTAGTTAAACACTTTATAAGTAGACTACCTATGGACCCAAACAATAGTAATGACCTTAAACTTTGGATAACATGGCCAAAAACAGAGCAGAATCTTATAAAAGTGAAAAAAAAAGGCCTTCGCAATTAATCCAAACAATTAGGTCAACTCCACACACTTAGACGAAGAAGAAAAAGGATGTTCCTTCTTTCACTAAATCAAGTTCGATACAGAATTAACAAAGTCATTCGAAAATAAACTTTGATTGTAACCTTTTCTCCCATTTAAGTGACGTTTGCCCTATGCTTTAGCCTTTAGTGTTCTCACTTACTACAAACATAACTAATAGAAATCGAATAACCATCATTTTTCCTTCTAATGTGCTAGAGGATTTCAATTTCCATTTCCATCAAACAATATGAAAATACTAAGAAGGGATTTAGCGTCTCTGTATCCAGAATCCAGGAAGGGATGAGAGAAACAAAAAGGGTTAACTTACAGCTTGATTGCGACAGAAAGAGAGATGTTGGCTTCCTCCACACAAAATCAATCGGAATTTCGAGTTTATTGAATGAGAAAATGACCAAAATGGTCTTTTGGTCCGCAAATATGTTTATTTGGTCCCAAAGTATTGCAAATATGTTTATTTTGGTTTTTATTATATTTTGCTTGATTAAAATAATTTTTATGTATAATAAAATATATTTATTTTGATTATTTATTCTAAATTTAATAAATTTATTAAAAAATATATCAAATTTAATTATAGACTCTACATGGTTAACAAAATTCATACTTGTTATCTTTTTTATTAGCTCTAAAAAACTAACTCCATGAAATTGTTTTTTTATTCAATAAAATTTACTATTTTCTTATTCCTAAATATTACTCTTTGATATAGTAACATTTATATTTTAAACAAGATAAAATAGTAAAATTTATTTAAAAAAAGTCGAGACAATGATGTTAGATTTATGAAATTTTTCTTTGAAAATAACAAATAAGATAATAAAGATGGATTTGAGTTTTAGGGTAAAAAAACAAAATGAATAGTTTACTAAACATTAAAGATCATTTCAATCAAGTAAAATATATTAAGGACCACAATTAATACATTTGTTATACATTAAGAGGTGGTTTGGTTGACAACATGTTATCCAGAATAATTATGCTCGAGATAACTTAGTTTGAGATAAATTATCCCATATATATAGGATAATGTATCCCATCAGTAAGACAAAAATGATGGAATAAATAGTTCAAGGATTGTCTTATTCCTCCAATCAAATATGGGATAAAATAATCATATATTTTATCTCAAATTATTATAACTTATATAACTCACACCAAATGATCCCTAAGGATCATTTCAAAATATATTAAGGATCAAACTAAAATGTTACTCATCCATCCATTTTGGTCATTTTCTCTTTATTGAATTGCTAAAACTTTAAAATTTATTTTGTTTTTCGTAAAAAATAGAAATAATAATAATAATGAAACTATTTGTCGCTTTATAAATTCAACAATTTGAGTTCAAATTATGTCAACATCCAAATTTATGCAAGTTGCAAAATAAAAATTCACAAAAATTATCACAAATTACTTTTTATAAACTTTTAAGAATTTTTATCGAATGTCTCGCAACTCTCTTTCTTTTTTTCAATATATTATATAGAGTCAGAGAGATGCACTCAAAGTTTAACTTTTAATGCCTTAAATCACTTACTCATACGACTTCAAAATAAAGAGACATTTACATTTTCGTTAGACTACATAACGAGGGCAGAGAATAAGCTATTTAGGTTGCTTCTTCTTCATCACTTTTTTTTCATGCTTTGTTCATGAGAAACCAAGAAAAATCAAAGCTTAGTATCTTAAACCATTCTTACTGATTAATCATCTTAACTTGGGTTAATGAAAATTGCTCTACGTTGGACTTCATTGTTTTGATATCATTCTCTGTGAATTGCGAGTGTTGTTTTATTTATGTTTGGCAATAATGATTTAGTTTTTGAATAATATTCTGGACTTATACAACAATACGAGGATCTTTTCCCATCAGTTTATGTTAATTAAAATATCAATAATATTTTTACAAAGAAAATTCGTATAATTCTCAAATCATCATAATACTTTCTATTAATGTTGATTGATTAAGACTCACTTGATATAGTCTTATGAGAATAAATAGATTAACAACAAGAATTCAACAAAAGTAAGCAATTAATTATAAAGTCATAAAAAGTTAATTTTTTAGTTGATTTTTTAAACTATTAGATACAAGAAAAATAGTAAATGATTATTTATTACTCTCTCTGTTCAAAGATAAATGTCTAACAATATTTATCCACTTTATAAAATCAAAATATAATTTTGCACTTAGTTACTAAGTTTTACACGCATGATCAATTGTAATTATTTCTGGATCAAATTTTTCCAAATATTGTATTTATTTTATTCAAAGAGTGATTTGATAAAATTACTCGTATCATTTACTGTTTCTTAATCAGAGCTTCATTCTTTTAAAGTATAATTAGTTAAGTGTACAAAATATTACACATGCACACATATATATATATTGCATTAATTAATTAATAGGAGTAATTAGTATCTAAATATAATAAAATTATTTTATGTACATCTACAATCGATTAAAAAAAATATATGAAAGTAATTCGAATCTAGATATGAAAATTTACTATATAGGTAGATAAAAAGAATATATATATATATGAGTTTGTAATTTATGGTTAGCTGTGCTGTCACACGAACAAAAAAATAAAAGAAAAATGAAAATGGTAAGGTGTCGGTGGAGTGGCATTAGCTGAAGTAGGTCAGCGTTCAGCTTCTATTGTTTGCTTGATTCCAAATCCAGGCTGTCCCAATGATCTCCACCCTTCATTCCATATTGGAACTAATCTCCACCGCATTTCTCATTTATTGTCTCTTTTTCTTGAAAAAGATACAATATCTAACTCTTGCATTTTTTTTGTGCTCAAAGGAAATTGATACCCAATTCTCATCTCAAAGTAAGTTGTTGTCTCTTCACTTTCACTCTTTACTTGTTATAATTAGATAAATGTGAGATTGGATTTCATATTCCTCTTTAATTTGCTGCAGAAGAAGAATGGGGATGTTGAAAAAGAGTTTATTTTTGCTGGTAATAATTGGGATTTCGATCATTGGTTGCGTGAATGGAGATGAGAATGAGTCGTTCAAGAAGAAACCGACAATAGTGAAGATGGTGAAGGGTACCAAGATGTGTGTCAAGGATTGGGAGTGTAATAAATTGTCTAAATTTTGTTGTAATTTGACAATTACTGATTATCTCGACACCTCCCAATTTGAGCTCCTTTTCACCAAGAGAAACTCACCCGTCGCTCATGCTGTGGGATTCTGGGATTATGGATCTTTCATCAATGCTGCAGCACTTTTCCAGCCTCTTGGATTTGGTACCACCGGTGGTAAGAAAATGCAGATGAAGGAAGTTGCTGCTTTCTTTGGCCATGTCGGCAGCAAAACTTCTTGTGAGTACATCTGGATTCATGCAATCCCTTTTTGTTGTTATTGTTAGAAATAACCAATCAATTCATTAACAGGCGGTTATGGAGTCGCCACTGGCGGACCATTGGCTTGGGGTCTCTGCTATAACAAGGAAATGAGTCCCAGCCAAGATTACTGTGATGACTACTTCAAATTAACCTACCCATGCACTCCTGGAGCTCAATATTATGGTCGTGGTGCCTTGCCCATCTACTGGTACCTACATATTCTTTCATTCAATATTCATTTCAGATCTTTAAAAGAGGGCACTTGATCTGCTTTCATGTTTTGATTTCTACCGTCTCGTTTGCTTTTTTAAAACAAGGAACTACAACTATGGAGCTATTGGTGAAGCCCTCCAGCTAAATCTCTTGGACCATCCCGAATACATTGAACAAAATGCTACCATGGCTTTCCAGGCTGCAATTTGGAGGTGGATGAACCCAATAAAGAAGGGTCAGCCTTCAGCTCATGATGCCTTTGTTGGCAACTGGAAGCCCACAAAGAATGATACTTTGTCTAAACGAATTCCTGGTTTTGGTACCACCATGAACATTCTCTATGGTGATGCTGTTTGTGGCCAAGGTGATATTGACGGAATGAACAACATCATCTCCCATTACCAGTATTACCTTGACTTGATGGGTGTTGGTCGCGAGGAAGCAGGGCCTCACGAAGTACTCAGCTGCGCGGAACAAAAAGCTTTCAACCCAACCGCTGCCCCTGCTGCTGCTTCTTGAGATGGGTCACCATGCCTTCCTACTCTAGCCCCAAAGAAGCATAGAATAAGTGAAGTGTATTGTGAAATGTATGGCGCTGGAACATATTGGAAATCATAATGTGTTGCTATTCTTCTTGTCTATCCTGCAGTTTTTTTGACTTGCATTTTTTATTTTTATTTGTTCTCCTTATGTTTATGGTTTGATTTATATATATAAATATGTACTCCGAAGCTTCTACGTTGTAATTTGTAAAAGTGTTAAAAAGTTGCTATTCTGTTGCCCTGTTGCATTTCGCCCCATATGTTGCCACTTTTGTCACAAGAAGTTTAGGAGCTATTAACATAATCTAGGCCAACTTCGTTATTTGAAGAAATCACTTTAGCTTTGTGGAAAGATACAAAACGCAACTCACTTGAAACCGTTGTTCCTTTTCTGCACTACTAATTTTTCTGTTTAACATGAAATAATTATTACTTTCTGATGGAAGGACTATCAAAATACTTCTGCAAATAAGAAGCGAAACCAAAGATCCGAATACAAGGAATAATGTTAACTTTCTAAATCATGCAAGCTGAAATCATTACTAAAGAAGTTCCAAAGCAGACTTCGCAGCTATGCTGATGAACTACGAGAGCAGAGGAGGATGAAATGTCAGAAATACGAGATTCTCTTCGTAAGGAAATATAAGTTCCACTCCAAAGAAGACTAGGGGAATACAGAGCTCACCCGCAAAATTTGAGTAATAACTTTTTGGGATAAGTTTAGAAAGTAAGATATGCATTTGACCTTTCTTCTAGCAGATAACATTACCTTATACATGATACATTCAATAATCCACTCGAAGCATTTTGCATACAGGTAGTACTAGTTGTAGATCAATGTCCTTTCGAGTATAAAACATTATTCATTTTTCAAAATCATTCATGTATGCAGCAATAGAACAAAATTAAATTAATGATCTATGTATATTTGTTTTCTTGTTGATGAACGGTGTTACCCTTCAAGTACATCTGCAGAAGAGAACAAGTAAAAACAAATCAACAAGTAGATAAGAGCACATGCTGTAAAACCAAAAAAAAGGGGAAAGGAGAAACAGCAATACACACATCTGCAGAGGAAATAAATGCAAGAATAATGTTGAGCTTCACAGACTGTGTTGTGTGTGTTGAGCTTGAAAAGAACAAATAGAAATGGGAGTAAGCACAAAAGAAATGATGCTTCCATGAGACTACCAAGTCACTTGCATAAATCATGAAGGTTCCTTAGACCTTTGGAGTTTTAACTCAACTGTAAATGGAATCTTCAGTCCCTCTATAGTTTCCCATTTCTTAAAACTCTTCTTATTTGCTAAAACATTTCAGTCTTCTCTGCTATCTCAGAAAATCCTCATTTAGCCCCAAGATAATATTTCTGGGCGTTCACATGACTAAGAGCCTCGACATTTGGTTGATTCTTCTTCTCAGAAAATAGAGTGAGATCAAGTGATTAACAGATCAGTTGGATACTCTTCTAAATAAATCAATCTCTTATTACAGTAACTACAATGCTTCCTCCAGGAGATTATCCTACGGATTTAATAACTCTACCAACCAAGGTAGATGATTGAAAGGGAGGCCTGAGTTAATCATACCTGCCAGCAGTAGTGGAGTCGGGAATTTTAATGAGCGATGTAAAAAATATAAAAGGAAAAAAAAAGACATGTAAAATAATAAGGGAAGCCAACATATATTATTTATACATAAAACTAAAATTTTAACCTACCAACCACGCCAAAAGATACTGGTCCATCCAGAATCGAACTCTTTTTTCTATTCCTATTAGTTATGTGCAACTACCACACAACCAACTGGAAGAAAAACTACTATAATTTCTTGCTTGAGGAGAGGATAGAAAGTTTAGATAAGAGGCCTAAATTAGAGCAGGTGAACTTTTGTGGAATCTATAAGAGCAGTGTACAAAACTGATGATAGAATTGATGTCCTCTCCACGCTGCTTGTTAAGATCTATTTTACACAGCTGAAGGCAAAATTCTCTCACAAAGCACAAGAACAGGTGAAATTGACAGGAGACGCCACTTCCAAGTGGAAATGTCACTCAAATAGAAGCATAGCAACATTGAACAACAAATCCTAGATCTACTAGATAGGGAAGGGGAGTAATAAACTAAACATACCAGACCCAAAGCTTCAGCCACACTTCTCCTGGCCTCATCACCACACACATGTAGAAGACTGTTCATTAGGAACTCCCTTTGGTCTACTTTTAAGTGTTTCTCAAGTCCACGAGCCACCATCTCCATCTCAGGCTGTAGATACATGCCAATAAACAGATAGCATGAAATAGTCTGAAACTGAGGTGCAAAATGCATTGGCACCTTGAAATAGTGACAACTCGAAAAATTACTACAAAGACTAAATAGTCCATAATCTAGGATGATCGGTAGCCGATTTCCATTTTCTTCAGATAGTAATTATACTCCATCAGAAATTGGGATCAAGAACAAGTTTATTTTAATTAGTTTCCTAGAGTTTTTAAACATATCAATGGCTCAATGCTAAGGCACTTCTAAAAGAATTAAAACAGTACACACCATGAGTTACACAAACATAGCATAAATCGCACGAACTTTACAGAAGTAGGCAAAATGAGGAAATACAAACCGAGAACTCTTCAGGAGGAAATATCTGGTGGATGACACATATTTTCAACAGTTCAACCATAGCTTCGGAATGCTTTCCTTGTATTTCCAAGGCCTGAAAATTAAACGATCCTAGTAGCATCAGTACAAGCAGACTATATTGGTTTTTTGACAATCATGCCAACCGTTAAATTTAGAGGGAAACCAAAGATGAAAGATGAGCTTTCTTCTTTTCCAAGATAATAATTCTCTTAATCACCAATACATAAGTTCACTGGCTTATTCATTCAGCCTACCAGAGGCAGTTGATAGACTAGTTAGAATGACAAGAACCTACAATAGTTGTTTAGTTTCCTCACTCTTGCACGTTAATCTATATAGAGGCTTCAGAACTGATGTCTTATTTATTAGCTCATCTTGGAGCAATGCTAAGGTTCGAGCCGTGGAAGCAGCCACTAATTGCATTGGGGTAGGTTGTCCATATCACATCCCTTGTGGTCTGGACCTTCCTCGGACCTTGCTAACGTGGCATGTTTTGTGCTACAGGCTCCCATTATCTTGGAGGGATTTATTTTATGAAAGACCTAAATTCTTCCTTTATTAAGGTAAAAGAGGAAGATGGCAATGGTTAGCAACTGTTTATTTGCTAGCAATTCAATAATATTAAAGGCTTACTCCATGCACGAAAGTGGTAAAGAGTATTGGGAGAGTAAGTGTATAGCACAACAGTCTTCCCTTGAATTTCTATTATGAGACTTTTAACACGTTTGAGGTGTGGAAGCAGCTTCTTTGGAAAGATGTGAACTGAAGAAACTGTACAATATACATCCACTCTTCTATTTATTTTGTGCGGTATTCCAATTCATAGAAGTTGGTTTCACACAATTCTCATCCTAAATTGATTCCAATTCAATCTTCTTCAGGAGGTATGTGACATAGTTTAGAATTATTTTAAACACCCCACCCCGCCCCACCCGCACTCCACTCTCCAGCCAAATGTTGTTTATTGTGTTTAGACTATAACACTATTTTTTTGTTGGTGTTTCTATTATGCTTTCTTTATTATTTTCTTCTTCTTTTACTTGGATTTGATGTACTTGAACCAAGGGTCTTTCGAAAATAGCCTCTCTACTTCCATGAGGTAGTGGTAAGGTCGGCATACACTCTACCCTCCTAAGACCCCACTTAGTGGGATTTCATTGGGTATATTGTTGTTCTAATGCTTATGAGTCAGTTTAGGTTGTATTATTGTTGAACTTTGATTTTTATGATTGACAAATGATAACATATGTGACGACCAGGAGAAAAAGACTCAAGACATAGACCAATAGCTTAGATTTCAGGGTATGAGAAGATATGAAGTTGCTAATTAGGAGGGCTTACTTACTAATTCGATTTTAATAGATTGTTTTTATCAAGTAAATGTATTTTCATTCATAAACGTGTCCAAAAGTTAACCATATGCAAGAGGTATACCAAAAGGTAGCTAATCTTTTAAAAAAAAAAAGATTTTCTACAAACTACACCCAATCTTCTATACAATTGGAACTAAGCAAATAAGGGATCAAAGGCTACTCTTTAATTAAGCAAAGCCCAACTCTACCCTCTCAAAAGCTCTCTGATTTCTGTCTCTCCACACCACCCACATTAACGCAAGTGAAACCATGTTCCAAGTCCAGAGTTTCCTCCTCCTCCTCCTCCCGCTCTTCCAACTGAACATCAACTCTTCCATAGTTCCTGGCACAGCCCAAGAAGTACCAAACCATTTGAACATATCCCATCATAGCCTCATGGTAAGACCACAATGAAGAAGAAGATGATCTACATCCTTGCCTGTTTGAACATATAACACCAGCTAAGCAGACAACCTTACGCTTTCTAAGATTTCCGCCATCAAAATCACCCCTCTAGTAGCTAGCCAAGTGAAAACACACACCTTTATCAACACCTTTGGTATCCGCATTGCGTTACAAGGGACTCTTCGCCACCCAAAAGTTTCTCGCAAAAAGAGATGTCATTCTTCCCCAATCCCTACCACAATGCATCAAGATTGTCTATCGTTGTAACTTGCTTAAGCGGTAGAGCCAACAATCTTGAAACTCAATCAACTCCCTCCTAATCATGAGAGCCTCCTAAATCACAAGTCCCAAAAAGTTTCTCCACCTTATGCCCCCCTAAATTTGTTGTATTATCAAGTCTCTTTGGCAAGATATTCTATGTAGGCTCGAAATATCATCTTTCAATAAATTGTTCTCATACCACCTATGATCCCAAAAATTAACTTTCTTCCCATTTCCAACAGTGAACAAGATACTTACTCTGTAATCATCCCATCCCTTCGGGATGTTCCTCCATAAGCCACACCCAAAATACATAAACATATCTCTAGATTTCCACTCCCTTCAATAGCCCTTTTCTTAGTGACTAAATCCCTCCCCAAAAAATAGGTACCTCCTCCCCAAATCTCCACAACCAATTACCTAACAAGGTTTGTTAAACACCTTTAAGTCATTAATACCAAGCCTTCCCCATTTTTTAGGAAACGTGACATCCTCCCACCACACTAAGTGAAACTTCCTTGCCCTGTTCGCCACGTCCCAAAGAAAATTTCTTTGGATCCTTCCCAACTTTCTACAATTGAAGATAGAGCATGAGCCAAAGAAGAAATAAGTGAGAATACTCGATACATTGCCCTTGATAAGCACTTCCTTCCAGCCTGGGGACAAGCATCTTTTCTGCGCCTTGCTAATCTCCAACAAACCGGATTCCACACCCAATAATCCTTGCTCAAAGCACCTAAAGGTAATCCAAATAGGTACTGGGAAGAGCCCCAACCCTACAACTCAAAACCTCAGAGATTGATCGAATGTCTTCCACCTCCCCAACGGACATAATCTCACACTCAAATTAATTTTAACAGCTGAAACCACCTTGAACCAAGTAAGCACTTGGCCTAAATAATCCAATTTGGTCACATCAGTCCATTGTTAAGAAGAAAAGATAGCTTCTACCATATTCCTCTTAAGTTTACAAATTCACCCAACCATATTGCTTAAGAAGAAGTGACAACTTCATAGGCTGCTTCAAGAAGTCCAAGTGCAAAATTTAATTTAATTCAATGTAGTAGAAAAACCTTACCCAAGCTTGCAAGAACCTTGACCTAGTGCGTGCAGCAACAGCTGCAGACACCATTCTTGCAGCCCGAGTATTTTCAAGTCCAACATTATCAGCAAGCCCAGCAATGAAGTTTCGTGCTTCTTCACCATCAACCAGAACAAAAGCTGACTGACTTGCAGTGCTGCAGAAGAGCAAAGAAGAAGGAACTATAAGAGGGTAAGAAGATGCAAAAGCAGGGCATTCAGCAATTAGTCATCAAGCTAAACAAGCTACCTTTCACAATAATTAAGAATAAAGTCGACAGCCACGCGATAAAGGGTATCACGTGCATTCTCAGTATCAAATGAAACTTTCACGTTTGATATCCTCCCTATGCGTCGTAACTACAAATGGACCAGCATGTTAGCACAAATAAGAGTATAGCTCATGTTCTAGGAAAATAAAGTAGCATGGTTCCTAGATCACTATCTTGACTTATTAAGTCTTGCAATTTACAGAGGCTAAACTAAACCTCAGGCTCCAGTTTATAGATCTATTTTCTCTGAAAAGGAAAATATATCCACTGGCTGCTACCACCTTGCTCGGACTCATCAAAAATATAAATGGGTGTGTCAGATACTCCAAAAGTAGTGAGTTTTTGGAGCATCCAACACAGATGCGGCAACAAACTTGGAAAGTCATATCAACATTGGCCACCAGATCCACTCAACTACTAGCACTTGGGGATATCTCAGTTCTCAAAAAATTAAAAATCTTTGTGCACTTACAAAATGTAAATTCCTTATGATGGAAATTTATCACAAAAGGAAGAAAGATCTACATGTGGTGTCCATTGATCTAGAGAAAACATATGATATTAAATATATAACCTTTCCTACTTGTATACCCTAGTTATGGACAAGCTAATCAAAACAATAGAAGATGAGGTCTGATGGCGCATGGTATTTACAGATGATGTTGTGTTAATAAACAAATATAGGGACGGTGTCAACGCCAAGCTTAAACTAAGGTAGACAATTTTATAGAGTAAGGGTGGTTTTACGATAAGTAGAAATAAGACAAAATACACGCACTGCAAACAACTTCAATATCTAGGATCATTTTTCAAGAAAATGGAACAATAGATGAAGATGTTACTTATACGATAAGTAGAAATAAGACAAAATACATGCATTCCAAGATTAGATTGTAAATGGGAACAAAACCAGCTTTTGGAATGATAAATGGCATGAAATTGGTATTCTGAAAATGGTCTTCCCAGATATTTACAACATAACACTCCATCATTCCAAAACAGTTGCAGAGAGGCCAGTTCAGGGTTGAAATATCAAATTTAAAAGGCATATAAATGATTGGAAAGTCCAGAGAGTGGCTGATTTTTTTAGTGCTCTCAATCAGTTCATAGGACTACAGACTGGTGAAGATACATTCTGGTTGCATGGGAAGAGTAAGGGCTCCGACAGGGGCAATGCAGCATATCATCTAATGAACAGTCCAACCTCCAGATTCATAATTGGCCATGGAAGCAAATTTGAAAAGCCAGAATCTTGTTTTGTGAGTTTACTAGTTAGAGAAGTTGTCTTCACACTGGACAATTTGATGAAGAGGGGAATGCCCTTGTGCGCTGGATGCTTCATGTGCAAGGAGAATGCAGAGACATAAACCACCTATTCCTACAGTGCAAGGTCAAAGTATGATTGTGAGTGTCGTTTTGAACCTTGAAGGCATAACATGGACCATGCCAGGTAAGGTTTCTGAAGGTCTGAGAAGTTGAGAACAAGCAGGCTCAGTAGCAAAGGACATAAATAGATGGAGACTTATCCCTGCATGTATCTGTTGGAGTGTGTGGAAAGGGAGAAATTCCAGGCGCTATGAGGGCATAGAGAATGATGTGAAGAAGATTAATCTAAATTTTATCTTACTGCTTTGTTTTTGGTGTAAACAATTCTACTCTAATGACACTATCTATTATTGATGTCCTTGATTCATCATAGACAGAAATAGGAGCATTCTGGAATTCAGGGTTGTAAATATGGTTTCAGTACTAAGTATTGTTAATACACAGTTCCTATTCTAAAAAAAAAAAACTTTGATATTGGGGTTACTTCATTCTTATAATTTCCTTTCCTGAAATGGAGCTCACATTCCCATATGTTTATGTGTATAAAATTACAAATCTGCGCGCTCAAGGGACTACTTGGAGCAAAAGAAGTTACTGGTCTGTGTGACAAACCCATAAATATAAAGGGGGCTGCAAACAAAATAAAAAAACTAAACCAACCATGTTAACAATTCACATTTGTATAAATATAAAGATTGTGAAAACTGAGAAGCCATTAACATACTGACTTGAATAATATCATCTGCCAAAATGTCCTTCCCCGTCATTCTATTGTCCAAGATGGCTGGAAAGCAAATTTGTAAACTGTGATTTAAAAGGAACTGCATAACTAACAATTATTGTGGATCTAGGAGTTGATGACTTCCATTCTTCAATGGATTAAACAATATGACAATTCAGACATAAAGAACAGTTGCACAACTATGAAGGAAAAAACAGCTGCATACATAACAATAATCTGGAAATAGAATTACCTCGAACCAATCTATTGGCCATTCTCTGATACTCTTCTTGATTCTCTGCCCCAACTTGATCCAAACTAGAACTTGAAACAGGCCACCATTTCGGCAATTGCTCTCCCGAACTCTTCTTCTTTCGCCTTCTCGAGAACCTAATTGGACTATCCCAATCCCAATTAGTGTTTCCGTCATCACTATCCAACACATTTGGTTTCTTCCTACCAACCGTCTCATTTTTAGCAACAAGTACTTCTCGTCCACCTAAACTACGGTCTCTTCTATACACTAATTCAACGTTGTTGCTTTCGCTGTTCAGTCGTATCCCCCGCACTAGCTTAAAAATAGCCCTAAGAGTGAAAATAACTAGGAAACTGGAAACTACTATAGTTGCTAGGAATTTAACTGTGGATCTCGTGCAAGAGAAGGAAACTCTACCGGCATCGGTATCTATACGGATGAGAGTTTGCAAGTCTTCAATGGCAGCTCGACCTGAGCGGACGAACTCTCGGAACTTCAAGTGGAGAAGGTCCTTGGCTGAGTATAAGGATTTTGTAGGCAAATTATCGACGGTGAGGATGAATTGGTTGCTTTGATCGGACGGTGGAGCGTCTTCGGTGGATAACTTTTTAAGGAGGAGGCGGCGGCGGAGATGGCGTCGACGGGGAGGAGAGGGGGAGACTCGTCGAGAAATGACGTGATAATACTGGCATCTGAAGCGGATGGAGGGTGAGAAGGAGATGTTACAGAGAGAAGTGAGGTTCATGGCATTTGTGTGAAGAAGCTGACAAATACCACCACTACTTTTAACATGTACTAGAATGAGACAAAAAAGAAATTGATTGTGATAAGTTTTAGGAAGAACCAAACAAGTAGACTTTGGAAATCTCTTTTCAATAACTACAAAGTGGTCGATAAATTGCAGAAAAATAATATTGCAGTTGGTTCAATATTAAAATTCTGGATTTGGATATTACGGTGAATTGACTACATTGTATTCTAACACATTTTATAACATCTCTCTTAAACCAGGGAAGGATAAACGAACATCAACAAATTCTATGCCACTCGTCTGTCATCAAAATTCAATTGATTACAAGAATATATAAAAGAATTGATAACAGTAAACTGATTACAAGAAAATCATGTGTAACACTAAAAGTCTTTTTGTAAATGGTATGTAACTTATACAACATAGGTAGCTCGTATTTGTATTGAATGACAACTATATTCCTGTTGTCTACCTAAAAACTCCTCCATCAACATCGTCTCTCTCCAGGCGAAACAATCCCATGAAGCAGTGGGATTACCAAAGAAAAGAGGGACAGCAAGACTGTTTCTCCTTTATTTGTTCTGGATATTACACTGAATCACCTTGTATTCTACACTTCTGTAAATGCTCACCACAAAATGTGCTAGAAATTACCTGCAATAACAATTTTCTGGTAAGCAAACTTGTATTTACAGAAGAAAAAAATGTCTAATAACAATAGAACAAGCACCCTATTTAGGAACAGAGTTTTTGAGACCAACAAATAGTAAGACATACAGGATATAGTTCTCCCGTCAATCTGGTGGTACATAGAATCTGACAACGCCAACAACATAACATTGCTAACTGAAAGTAGCATAACTTACTGCACTCAACCTCAGACTGGAAACTACTTGATATAAACTTTTCTTTAATTAGTGTAAACTGAAACAAAATGTATCCCATATTGATATAAACTTGGTATATTGTTGTTGATTAGTTCTTTCCATACACAGCAAAATAAAAAGAGAAACAGCACATTATAAACAATCCCATTAGATAAACAAGGCGGCAACCAAACTGTCCTAGTCTTCCTTTTAGTCCTCCCACATGTTTTCAACAAGCAAGTGCAGCCAGGAGATACAGTACACAAACCATAAAAAGTTTGAACATTGTCTTAATTAAGTGTATCTAAGTTAACAACTTGGACCAGAAAGTATAGAAACATTAGCAGACTTACAGATCAAATAACTTCATCTTGGAAGAAGTGGCTGTCTTTCATCAGGTCCTACTCGATGACTTGCCTAGAAAAGAAATTAACATGAAATCCATCTAAATTAAGTAGGAAACACAGCAAAAACTCAGTATCTATAAATTTCTCATAAAAGATCCATACCTCCTCATTTGCTCCTGCTGCCATATTTACAAAGGATGAATCTTTAGAGCTGAAAACAATGCAAAAGGGAAATATTAACAGATGCAGCTTTTTAAACTTAAGGGGTGGGTAGGGGTCAAAAGGAGGGATGTAGGGAGTGAACATTCATCTCTGTAATGCACCTAAAAATATTAGCATTTGTTTCAGATCCATCTTTCAATAAATGGATTTGAGGTTATAGTTGGAAAATAGCAGGTGAAACTTTCAGGCTAACTCATAGCAAGGAATAAAAGAGACTTGCACAATTGAGGTTTCACGACATATTTATCAGCAAGAAAAGAGAAGTTATTAAATGCTTCTGTACATAGTATGGCTAAGGCCTATCATCACCTAATAGAAATTTAGGTATGGCTTGTTGTCTACTTGTCTTAGTAAGTGAAGCTGGGACGTATGTTGCACAGCAAAGGACCTTATGTCAATAAGAACTCATACTTTGTCTTTTAAATATTATTTTTAGAAAAAAGGTCATGCATTTATCACATCAAGCAACAAGGAGGTCATATTTTCCCAATCGAAACAAAAGAGATAGAAGCAACCTTTCAGTCATGCAGGTAGCAATAAATTCACACATTTTCTAAACTGGTTACATCTGAAACTTGACAATAAGAAATACAACAATTAAAGACGAATAATCAAATGGTACAATATAAACTTAAATGACATGATAAAAGTCATGACAAAGAGAAACTTTTGAGGCTGAAGAACTTGCAGAACTACATCTGCTACAAGAAAAGATGGCTATAGTTGAATTATCGTGTTACTCATTCAGCAGACACAAATATTTTCAAAGTATGGACACACAGGGAGCAAGCCATCGGAATCCTACTTTCTATCACATTCTCAGCATACATAAGAAACGAAAATAGAATGCAGAAAGCAGTATCCTAAGAACCAGTAGCTGAAATGGAAAGATAGCTCAGGGCTGAGACATAATTTTAATTTTCACTTAACAAGTAAAAAATACCTATGGTTCTCCCGGACATCAATCAGCTCCAATGTCCCGTTTTGTTGGTCATCTTTAACTTTTGAAAGAGGTGAAAAGAACTGAGGTATAAAAGTTATATGGTCAGTCCAAAGAGAAAATGGGAAAATACCAGAGGGACAATTCTCTCAGTTCTAATACCTGATGCATTGAGATGAACACAACAGAAATCCCAAGAAGAAAGTTCATGGTCAGTGTATGACCAAACAACAAAGCAGATGCTATGCCTGTAAATATTGTTGCGACGGTCGAAGAATACTTCTTCAGAATCGTATCTGGTACAAACAAATTATGTTATACAGTTGAAAACCATAAAGGAAAAAGAAAATCTAGTTCAAACTGAGCTGGGCTACACAGAAGCACCTAGTAGAAACATATAACAACCCCATTAATAGAGGATATGAAGAGGAAAAAGAAGGTGGAGCAAATTGGGTAATAATCTCACCAGCATATTTGAAAAAAAAGGATGACAGAATTCCTTGCGCTGCATTGTTAACAATTAGAAGCATGGTTGCCTTCGAATGCCCCTTAAAAATATCCAAGCTACCAGGACCTGAACAATTCAAAAGAAACATTTCAGAGGCTGGAGGAAAATTGTCCAACAAAGGCCTCGCTCTGAAGTAAAATCATTTTTTTTGATTGGTAGTCTGAAGTAGGATCATCTTGATCCATGATCTCATACGTTGCCACTTCAATTACCTCTATGGAGAAGCTTTTTAAAACAAGGACAGAATTTTTGCACACCTTACAAGCATAGACATATATGTCATCATGAGGGTTCCCTATGACCACTCCACTCCTATCAGGAGAAGATATATACACACCGGATTGCTTCTCAAACTATAGAACATTTGTGTTTTACCACTAAGAGATTTAGTAGTATGATTTGTGACAAGGCGTAGTGTTAAGATCTTTAACCGCTATGATGTTAAAGTAGCACGGTTTACACTACCAGGGAGGAGTGATGTCATTTGCAATTTTGCAGGTTTTCTCCTGGAGGTAGATTCTAATCCAGGCTGGTGTAATAATTTGGTAGTTATAACTGTAACAGTTTACTTGAAGTCTGAAGATAAATCATGAAAGCAAGGATCCAAGAACTATAACGATATTAAGATAGCAAAGTAACAATGTTATTTTTTTTGAGAAAGTGATCAAATTGGCAAAGTCAAGTGCAATTTTATTTAGTCTGCAATTATTTGCCTTGTCATGCACCACCTCAGAATCAATTCATTACCTTTAAATACAGCAATCCCAAGAATGGCTAGAAAGTTGAATATAGCACCATATCCATACAGAAATAAGTTCTGCAAATTAAACTGTAATATGTCAGATGGTTCATGAAAAGAGTGCTGATGGAAGTCACGCCTGCCCTCTATGAATGGAGAAATAAGCATAATCTCCGTTGCTACAGAGATGAGATCTGACATACATCACCTGAAGTCCTACAACTGGACAACAGATGCTGCTCTAGGATAAAGATCCTAGTACAAGTTGGACTAGAAAATAAGGCAAGGAAAAAGCTAGCACAAACAGTGAAACTGAAAGAAAACCTTTATATGTTCACCTCACCAAAGAAGTATTCTCATTTGGAATTATAACAAAATTACAATGTTACATGCTTATCATAAGAAAGACCTGTTCTTCATATTGAATCTTAACAAAATTACTGTGCTACATCTTCTTATTCCCTTGTACAAGGCCTTCAAAGTCAGAATTTACTGTTGACAAATGTTCTTGGACATTTCTTAAATGCGCTAAGTCTCCAAAAAATCAAACATTGCAGTAACCACTGATACGTACCTCAAGTATAGGAACATAAAAATGATACATCCATTCAAAAGTAATAATTGTCCCACAAAAAAGGCAATGGAAAATACTGAGCCAATCTACCCACAGAACATTCAATGATACAGAAATAAGAAAAATGATAATTAGCCATGGTGAATTTACCTGGAGATAAATGCTAGTGTCATATTGACTCTTCAAAGCATACTCGTTGAATACTGAGGCCATAGAAGGCACAGTTACCTGTGTAAAAGAAACTCCTCCTTTAGCCAGTACTAAACAAGCATCTTAAGTGATGTCCATGCATTTGCTAAGGCCTTCTCAAGTAACAAACAAAATAGAAATGGTAGTAGGTTGTTTAAATTACTTACAAAAATCAGTGTATAGATGTATGCAATTGTGGTAACTGGAAGAGCCAGAGAAGTGGTGCCTTCAGGAAGGGATCGAAGTTGATTAATGCTAATCCCAATTAGCAATAAAGCAAGAGCCTCCCACTGTAACATAATAACTCTTATTATATAGGTATACAACTTCCATCCTGCAAGAAGTTACACAGGATGCTTTGCTCTTTCCTGCCCCTACAATCAATATTACTCCTCCAGCTAATTTTACTAGTTTGAAACAACTAACCTGAATTACGGAAAACCGCCGCTTCATGATAAATTTCAACAACACTGCAATAACCAAAACCTGCACTTTGACAGCAAAGAAACAAATATTAAAGAAAAGCTTTACCATGGCATAATATCCAAGAAAGTATTCTGAAAGATATCCTTCATGCTGGTGTATAATATTGAAACCAAGGAACTCATCAACTGATATGTAACATCTCAGGTATCGAAAAGAAATAACCACATTTTTTTTCTGATAAGGTAAATTTCATCAATAGAGTACCAAGGTACTACAAGCATATAAACTACAGCACAGCTGCAATTGTTACATTTACAAAGCTTCTATAAAATACAGATACTGATCTGAGTCTTCTGCCATACTTCCCCTACACCACAACTTTCAGATTATGAAGACAACTATTCTTGACACTAGCTAAATGATTCTTCTGATTCTGAAAACATCTCTTATTCCTTTTCAACCAAATGCCAAATGTCACAGACCGGATTCCGTGACCGTGTTGGACCACGCAAGAGCGTACGTGCTGGCTGTGTTAAACTGCATGGGTAGGGGCGTCAATAGCAATAAGGCGTTGTTCTGCGCTAGTTGCATTGGCTTGGCCGAGTTAGGATGCCGACCCGATTTAGTTTGGGGAGTTTGTCGCTTGTCGAGGACATAACTATGAAGGGAGCCGGAGCATACTAAGGGCACAAATGGTCGGGAGCAATTGCCGCTTCCCTGATGAGCCTATGGCAGGGCGAAACCAGTCGGTACGCTACTTGGTCAGGCTAGTCTTGGGCTAGAAGTGATGCCTCGAGACGCCGCACGGGCACATTGCTGCACAACTGACTCCCAGCCCGTGACAGAGTAGTATCAGAGCAGGACATACCCTTCATGGATGCGTGCTCCAGGTGGTCGTGTGGAGGACCAATTCTCAGGGGAGAATACTTTGCTTGTTGCGTAGAGGAGGCACTGGCAGAGCGAAGGAGTGGTGTTAAGATGGAAGCATGTCGATCCTTGGGCGGAGTCTTTCTTCCCCTGGCACGAGGGCGTGCCAAGATTTGGCGGGGGAGAATGTCACGGACCAGATTCCGTGACCGTGTTGGACCACGCAAGAGCGTACGTGTCGGCTGTGTTAAACTACATGGGTAGGGGCGTCAGTAACAATAAGGCGTTGTTCTACCCTAGTTGCATTGGCTTGGCCGAGTTAGGCATGCTGACCCGATTTAGTTTGGGGAGCTTGTCACTTGTCGAGGACATAACTATGAAGGGAGCCGGAGCATACTAAGGGCACAACTGGTCGAGAGCTATTGCCGCTTCCCTAATAAGCCCATGGCAGAGCGAAACTAGTCGGTACGCTATTTGGTCAGGCTGGTCTTGGGCTAGAAGTGATGCCTCGAGACGCTGCACGGGCGCATTGATGTGCGACAGACTCCCAGCCCGTGACACAAAATATGGAAAAGAGGTATCATTTCCCAAAGTTGCTCTTCATTTTCCTGACTTTCTAATTCAGCCAACAAATCAATAGATCTTTCACATTCTTTGACATCACCCATTGCACACCACTCGGAGTTAGGAACAGAATTCATATCTGCTTTGCATGATTACAATGCAAAAAAAGAGGTCGGCAGATTCCTGAGAATTTCATAGAAGAACTACACAAAGGAATACCCTGCTTGTTATGGTGCTAAAAATTTTTAACACCCAATCCACCACCTTTATTGTCTTTTATAACATTTGAACAAATGAAACTTCTTACTCTCAGATTTCCTTCCAAAGGGACTGGCTTCTAATGGAATCAAACTTCTTTTCAACACTCCCTGGAATGGGAAAAAGTGACATCAAATATCATGTAGGAATTTCGTCCAGCATATTACTAATTAAAGTGAGCGTTCCACCAAAAAAGACATACTATTTTTTCCAAGGGGACATCTTAGCACATCTATCCACGGCTCTTGAAAAGAAATAACAACCTTAGTAAAACTTTTTGGCTTTAGGTAACATTTACAGAGAGAGACAAGCGAACAAAAAAGAGTAGTCCTTTTTTTACCTGACCTGTAAGAAGGATTCCAATAGATAACTTTGGACATTCTAGAAAGATGCTAAAACAATTCTTTCATTGGATTAAGCACCAGCTAAAGACTACAAGCTATTAAGAAAGAGTGCTTCATGGACTACCAGCCCACATTGCATGAAATTTCAAAAAGAAAATAGTGCTTGCACTGACAGCTTCCATAATACAAATTAGATGGGGGCAATTTCAATCCAGTCCTGAACCAAAATTTGTGGAATCTAATCTGGACAAATTTGGATCAAGAAACAATGGCAACAACAATAACACTTCAATCTCAAACAAGCTGAGGAGATATCCGGATGGAAGTTGATCCAAATTTAGGTTTCATCCAGAGTTGGTGAATGCGGATGAAGTTGGATTGTGCTAATCTGAATTTAGCAACATTGTAATTTTTATAAATGTGGTGTACGGCCAGCTCGCACGCACCAGGACTAACAGAATTCCTACTACCTCCCACCAGCACAGGACTAGGTGACTATATCCACCAACGCTTAGACAGATGGAAAGAAATTACCTTTTTTGCATCTGCTGAGATTTGAACCTACTTCAAGATTCTCAACCTACTTCAGTGACTACTAGGTCGCACCCTTAGGTGCTGCCTACACTTTATTTATGATGAAATAAGTTTACTGTTAATCATCGTGAACCACAAATCAATGATTCAGACTAAACTCAATCACGGCCAAATATAATTTTGAATACCGATGAGATCCTGATATAGAAAAAAAATTGAAGAATTTTGGATCTTATCCACCCAAAATAAAGTTATCGGATTAACAGCAGTTTCAGGCAGGGATAGCAATTAATGAAGAGGACAACTTACTCCTACAGAGCCAATTGTGTCATGGCATGTGCTGGTGACAAAGCACCAAGGCCTGATGACTTCACCATGGCTTTTTTCATCTCTTGTTGGGATGTAGTAAGCAGAGAAGTGATTGCAGCAATACAAAATTTTCATGATCAGGAAATGTTTGAGAAGAGTTTCAATGCTACTTTCATTGCTTTGACACCAAAGAAGTCAGGGGCTAAAGAACTGAAAGATTTTAGACCTATTAGTTTAATAGGTAGTGTCTACAAGATCATCTCAAAGGTCTTGACTGAGAGATTAAAAAAAGTGGTATCTAAATTGGTGGGTGCCCATCAAATTGCATTTATCAAAGGTAAGCAGATTATGGATGCCATCTTGATAGCCAATGAATGTGTAGATGTGAGACAGATCAGCAAGATCCTAGGAATCCTTTGCAAGTTGGACGTTGAGAAAGCCTATGATCAGCTACATTGGGGTTTTCTGTGGAAAACCTTGGAGAATATGGGTTTTGGCGAGAAGTGGATAAATTGGATCAAATTTTGCACTACCACGGTGAAGTTCTCACTGTTGATAAATGGATCACCTATTGGTTTTTTTACTCAGAGAGGGGCTTGAGACAAGGGGACCCTCTATCCTCTTTCTTGTTCATTCTGGCAATGGAGGGATAATGATATGTTAAGGACAGCTCAAACAAATAGCTGGACCAGGGGCTTCAAAGCAAGTTTAACAGATATGCAAGAATTGGCAATTACTCACCTCCAATATGCAGATGACACACTAACTTTTTGTGATGCAGACAACAATCAGCTGAAATATTTAAGAGTCATCTTGGTTCTGTTTGAAGCAACCTCAGCTCTACAAGTTAACTGGGGAAAAAGCTTTATCTACCCAGTTAATGAGGTACCTAGGATCACCAGCCTGGTAGACATTCTGGGAGGGCAAATTGGAGAACTACCAACTGTTTATCTGGGTATGCCCTTGGGGGATAAGAGCAAATCAAAAGGAACATGGAACAAGGTGCTGGATTGTCAATTGGAAAAGTCAGTATTTGCCTTTGGGTGGCAGAGTTACTCTCATTAACAGTATCCTGGATGCTCTACCTACTTACATGATGTCATTATCCCTATGTCGGCTAGTGTAAGAGACAGACTAGACACCATTAGAAGGAACTTCCTATAGCAAGACAATTGTGATCCAGATAAACACAAGTTCCACCCGGTCAAATGGGATGAAGTCATAGTCAGCAAGAAAGAAGGGGGATTGGGAATAAGAAATTTGAAGATATAGAACAACCACCTATTAATGAAATGGTTGTGGAGGTTTGCTTCCAAGAACAATCTCTCTGGAAGGACACTATCAGGGCAAGATATGGCATGGAAAATTAGTGGACCAGCAAAGCTGCCAATCAACCATATGGCACTGGTTTGTGGAGATCTATAAGGAATTTGTAGCCTAAACTGATGAATAAATGTAAAATCAAGGTAGGAGATTTAAGAAAGACCTTGTTCTGGGAGGAAAGCTAGGTGGGTCAAAGAATTCTAAAAAACAGATTCCCTGATCTTTTCCTTCTAAGCCTTCAGGAAAAGTTCACTGTTAGAGAAATGAGAGACAACCAGGGGTGGAACTTTAGATTCAGAAGGCCTTTGAATGATTGGGAGATGAATAGAATGGTTGAATTCCTAAGCACCTTGGAACAATTCAAGAATTTTAATGCTAATGTGGATAAACTAGACTGGATTCCAGACAAACAAGGGAGATTTTCTGTAAGATTTGCCTACAGGAATTTTCAGAGATCAGACTCACAGCAAGGAGGCTGGCCATGGAAAATGATATGGAAAGTCAAGGTCCCATTCAAGATAGCCTGCTTCTCATGGCTTCTGGCTAAGCAGGCTGCACTAACTCAGGATAATCTAATGAAAAGAGGCATCCAATTGTGTTCCAGGTGCTCATTTTGTGAATGTGAAGTATTGACAATAAACCATCTTTTTTTACACTGTAGAGAGACAATGAAGCTGTGGCAGATTTTCATCAATATTAGGGGTATAAACTGGACTATGCCTAGGAACATAAAGGAGGCTTTAGCTCGCAGGAACAGAGATAGGAACCAGTAAAGGCATAAAGAGAGATGGTAGATTGTCCCAGCCTGCATTTGGTGGACTGTTTGGCTAGAAAGGAACCAAAGGTGTTTTGAAAACAAGAGCAGCTCTTTTGAGAAGATGAAGATGAATTGTATGGTTCTGTTTTATTTTTGGTGGAAGCATGTATATCCTCAAGAAGATCTAGATTATTTATGAGATTATAGGAGGATAGATCTATATTCCTGTAAGTTTTTGTAAGTATTACTGGAATACTTCCTGGAGTATTCCTTTGTTGATAATACAAGTTACCAATTCTCAAAAATTCTTTTGGTTTACTGTATAAAACTATGGAAGTGGAACACATTGTCTAAAACATGTGTAGTTTAAGATGGACAAAAATTGTTCCATAATATCCTTGGCCTTTTATCACATCACTTTGTCCAATCTAATACTAATCTCGCACAACCCTTTGGGGTGGCCCAATGATTTGGGCTTGAGACTTCCATGTTGGAGGTCTCAAGTTTGAAACCCCTTGCCAGTGAAAGCAAGGGGTTTGCCTTCTGGGTCGAGTTCGTCGCACTGGGATTGCTTTGGGTCGAACTCATTGCACTGGGCTTGCTTAGTGCGGGTTTTCTCTCCTATGTGGTTTGCGAGCTATTACATAAGAGCCGGATTTACCCTGTGCGCACCCAAAGGGTAGCGGTTGTGGGTTCCCCTTGTTATCAGAAAAAAACACACACTAATCTACCATAGAGTGTGATTAAAAATAATTATATCAATATAATTAAAAGACATTTAAATTGTAACTCTTTTTAATATCTCAGATAAAAGACAGTTCTAAGGTAAAAGTTAAAATGAGATATACTAAAATACAAGAGAAATATTTAATTGAATCCTGTATTTTTCTTTAGGAAATTTACTTTAAACACTTTTAGAATTTTAAAAGAACATCACTACAAACAAATGAGGAAGAACAAACAAAAGAGTGATAACTAAAAAATAAACTCCCCCCGTTCTCTATCCCAATTTATGTGGCACACTTCTCTTTTCAGTGGGTCCCACAAAAACTGTCACATTTCTATAGTTAGAAATAACTTAAATTTAAAATTGTCCTTTTACTCTTATTGAAATAGTTTATAGTCACAGAGATATCTAAAGTCTGTTTAATCCACAAATTCCAGAAGTCTTCCTTTCTTTCTTAAACTTCATGTCGAGTCAAATGATTTCTCATAAATTGCAACAAATGGAGTAGTAAAAAGGGCCTCTTTTTATTCAATTTTCTGTTAGTTGATCATACTTTCCAAAATTGTTGCCGCACCCATATCAGATTATCCAAAATACACTACGCTTAGAGTATCCGACACGCATCTATTGACATTTTGGAAACGTCCGAGCAACATAGATTTTCTGTACTTTAACACATGCATTGCTAGTACAAGGATTGGTATTCCGCACTCGGTCAGTGAAATAGCATGTGAACTTCCACAACTAATGCTGATATTATCTATAAAGGATTAAAAAGATGACAATGGAAGATCTGTCTATTGATGATGCTAAAATTGGTACCAGAATCATTCTTGATACATAGTTTCATGTTTGAGATCAAAGAAGTAATGTGCAAAAATCAAAAGGTAGCAGATGAAAAGAAAAAAGAGAAACCAGAGTCAATAAAGTAACTGAAGAATTCAGCAGAAAAGCAGCAAAAACGATCAGATGATATATTGCAGCAGTGGTCAAATATAGCAGTTACCTTCAGATTGCTTAGCATCTTCACTGTTGCTGGGTTGAAATATAACTGTACATAAATATTTGAGGGAAAATGTGAGCAAAAGGAGAATTGTGGTAAAAGAAAATCCACTGGTAGCTAGCAAGCTGTGACTTAAATGTTATATTGGACAGTGAAAAGATCTTAATAGTAGCAGAACAGTCAATCAAACATGTATTCATGACTCAGTAGATTCAAAGCCAAACATGTATCAAATTTGATAGAGGTGTCTAAATAACTGTTAAAGTGAATGGGACATAACCCATAAACCAATAGAGTTACGAAGATGAATTTAGTTCTTCATTTACATCTTAGACATGAGAGGGAAGAGTCAAGACATCACTGGTCTTCTACAGCACCATGACATGACATGTCTACACATGCCAGACCTTCGTCCAGTAGGACATGTAACAATAGTAAATGGTTATTCAGCAGCCTCCCTTATTTAGAATTCGTACTCCTGCCAAGGAAAAAACGACAGCCAGCAGGAAATATTGTGCACAGAAGCATTCTTGCAAAATCAGCATAGTCCATTGATGCCAGAGATAGAAGTTTGTTATTAGTTATTAACAAATACCAAACTCTATGTAATCATCACTCTATTATAATTAGCAATCTCTAGAGAATCATCACTCTAAGTACTGAAGCAGCATTCAGATTTCTTATTTTGAGGTACAAATTCAGCTGCCTATCTCAGAAGTCAATATGTAACCTTAAAAACTAGTACAAAATCTATCCCATGTTTTAAGGCAAACAGGTAAAGTTTGAGAGCAACTCTTCTCATGGAAGACCTGTAATTCTCTAGGAATACCATAATTAAACAAGACAACATCCCAACTTTGTAGCTATGTACAATACAAGTAAAAATTACAGGGCCAAAATGTACAATTCCGGATGATAACAAAACTATGGGAATTGTTACTTAGTTAACAAACAAGCACAGAAACCTTAACAAATAGTACCTGCATGATGAACTTTAGGTAGTTATTAATGGCATAGAGTAGTGCTGGAACAGCAAGAAGCACATTGTTTCGTGCAGCCTGAAGGAAAAAAAGGTTCATGTAAATTATTAACTAATAGTAAGCCTGTTGAATGAATTGGTAGCATGTTTGTACAACAATACATGGAAACTAACTAATGAATGCATGTCCAACAGCTTTCAAGTGGTCAACATAGAATCTGAAATCTATACAAAGACTAACAACATCAATTCTCCAAGAAGCTGAAGTAGTGGTTTAATAGAATGGTGAAGGACAAAAATGTTAACCAAGATGCAGATAAGAATTAGTCAATTTTAAAATGGAACAGATAGCGCAATAAAGAAAGGGGAAGCTCTCATGAAGTCAACAGTACAAGGTATCAAAAAGTCTTAGTATCTTTTTTGATAAGTCAAAAATTTTTCATAACTAGACACCAAGTAGGTGTCAAAAGTATGTATAAATTATTTCTATGACTCAACCGGAGCTATTTACTGGCATTTATCAAGTTGCCAATAATATACACAACTGTGGAAGGCAACAACTGGAGCTGCATCTTTCTTTTGCTAAGTGGCATCAACTGGAGCTTTTTCAATAAATATTCTACATTTTCCCCTTGTTTTCCTTCCCACCCCTCACTGACACAGTCTTGTTGTTTATATACCTTAGGTCGCATAGACGCTTAAGAAAGAGGAAAACCAGTTTTTTTGCAAGCATCAATCAATCACTTAAATGATGTTTCCATTTCACATCAGACAAACTGACAACTGAAAGACAAGGAGCAAAGCTACGTAAAAAGGTTGAAGTTTTCCTTTTCCAGCCAAGTGCAACCTTGAATTGTCTATACAGAGAACACAATACTCATCCACAACAAAACTTGGCAGCTTGACACTACACAGAAATAGGAACAGGGTCCAACTTCCAGGCTCAGTCAAAGGAAACTAAGGTACGACAAACCTTGCAGCTTGATGCTATGTAGAAATATGAGAAGGTTCTAATTTCCAAGGTTGCCTCAAATTATATCAATGTTAAGAATGTCTTTTGCATTTGACTATACTAGCAGAGTTTCTGTGTCTCTGAATCAACTCACTTTCTTCATCCTTATTCTCCACATTATGGATCAACTCAGTGTCATCATATTCTTGACCTATGTTTTTTTTTAATCAGATAGCTTGCAGTCCTTCCAAAAACATCAGCATCTAATAATGCTGATGAAGCACTCCACAACAGAAACTGAGAAAAAAGAGGCCCAGGATTGCTATTATTCTCCACTTATATTTATTCTTGCTTCACTCCTATGGAGATAATATTCATACTTTGGAGCCTGGGATCTAGATATGAATAAAGGTAGAACTCACAGCAACTGATTGAATCTTCTGTAGAGTGAATAAATGAAGGCATCCTGATATACAAGAAAAATTGTAGGAGGTCTTGAATTTTCTTCTTAGTGAACTATACGCAGTGAAGAGAAGCATTTAGTTCACTTATCCAATATCAACTATATAAAGCATGCCCCAGGCAACTGTTATGTCCATCTTGCACCTTTTCTTTACAGCATCATATCATTAGCAGCTCTTCACGAAGGCAGTCCCCTTAAAACCATTAACAACCTATCTTTCTTTACACCCATCCATTTGCATCAAGCTCAAATTTCCTTTTTGCGCGTGTGGCTCCCCACCTGAGGGCTTTGGCAAACACCATAAGAAGTGTGGTAAGAAGTTTCCCTGTTATACAACTCATGATATCTTTTTTCTTTTTAATTTTCGTGGTATTTCAGCCAGCTAGCGCGGACCCCAACTAATTCCAAGGGATACCTACCACCTAGCACCAATAACAACTTTCGCAAAAAGACAGGAAAAAATCACCTAGTGATTTTGTCTCCGGTGGGATTTAATTGGTAATATCTTTCTTCTGTGCAGGCTCTTACACGTAGATTGAATTGATGATTGGAAAAGTTGCTTAAAGCTTTCTGCACCATAAAGTGACAATCCCATTGTCCCCTTGTCCAAGACATTCATCCAGGCGAGGTATCTTATCCTTGGTGCCATACAAGGATATAGGTTAATCATGTAAGAAGAGGGCTTAATTGAGAGACTGGCTCCTCAGATATTACATCACTTACAAAGAACATATGAAAGTACGTTGCTATTACATGGGCATGATGAGCAATAAACTAGGTTTGAACGCACTCATGAGAACTAAGAGCAGTTACAACATTCACACCTGTGACATTTTACCTGTACAAATGTGGATATTGAAAGAAGTGGCTTTTCTCCAACCTTTTGATGCCTGGCCTGCAGAAATAATCCAACAAGAAACATGAATTGAGCTATCAAAAAAGAAAAAATCTTGGGAGTAAAACCAAAAACATAAAAATAGTATACCTGGATCAAAAGCATTATTATTGCAAAGACAACTTTTGTCGCCTCTGTCAAGAAGTTGACACTTACTGGACTAAACTTGAATTTTCCATCCACTTTCGACATAAATACTAAAACAGGCTGAAAAGGGAAATAAAATACTGGGTGAGACATGTCTTTCTCATTTTTAAGCAGCAAATTTAAATGCTTGCTGATGGAAGCAAGTCGCAAAAGATATGTGGTGACAAGCTATAATTAACTATATTCAATAGAAAAGCAGAAAATTTTAACAAGAATAAAAACAAATGGTGATTGTTATGGAAAGAGCACAATCCACATGAAATCAAGAATCTTGGTAGTATACATTTAACAGGTAGGATATTATCATTTGCATGTATAAATTAAGAACTTTCTGACAACTGAGAAAAATACAAATATACAGTTAAAACATTCTAAAAGGACCGCTACCTGTAAACCAACCAGCATACAATCTCCTACAACCAATAGGATATTGAGAGCACGTTGCTTTGATGAAATCTTGCTTCTGTGTCGATCATATGCCCTTGAAATAGTTTTTACAGTAGGAGAAACCAGCTTGGAATGACAGACAGCACATTCTGCCATACCGTTCTTCATGAATCAACTGCTTAGTATTTCAGCTCTAAAGAAAACTCACCTACATACCAGAAACATGGTGATTACAACCATATATCAGAACAAAAAAATGAAACGAAAAACAAATAAACAGAGGAAGGTAACAGAGTAATAAAAGGTTCTGGTATTGTACTTGTCAAATATAATTTAAGCATCAGAATAATATAGCTCATTTGCATCATTTTTCAAGACTATCTCATATACCATGTGATGCCACACTCTACTAGCCAGTTCAAACAGCTTAAACACATCAAGTGAGAGACATGCACAGGTCACCCAGATCCTACATTTTCTGAACCTTGTTATGTAATTACCATCAACCCAAACCGCATCTGCAGCCTAAGAAATACGTATATTGCATGCATCATTCATTCATTCCCGATTCATACCCATGTCAAATGGGTGTAACATGGATGTGGGGTACTTAATGCTCCCTCAACTTGATGTATCAGTAATAGTATGCACACGTCTATAATGGATAGATACCCAAAAATGAATCCATGTGACATATTTAGAGATAAGTCCATAACGAAACATGAGACATTACTAAACATCACCTGGTGGTGCAACTAAATAGGAAAGCTAATGGACAACAGCATGTGCAGCATATAAAAGGCCGGCAGTGGTGAATAAGTAACTTACTGAAGAAATGCACTATTTGTTTTTCAATTCTTACTGCAGCTGCAGCTGAATAAGTCTTGAATTCACTTCCCCCTGTCATCAAAAGCAGAGAATCATGGAAATGCAAAATTTAGAAAGCACAGATCTCAGTATGAAACCGATAAAAATCAAATCTTTTTGCATGTGAGTATTGAATTATACACGGATCAAATTCAAGCATGTAACATCGATTTCGCTTAACAAAAACGTAACATCATCAAATAGATCTACATCTCAATGTAATTTTAACATTTCCTAACCTGTTGTGAGAGAAGTGGAATTAATATGTTGGCGGGAAGACAGAATATTCCGGCCAGATCCAGAGAAGTCACCGACAGACGGAGTAGAAGCTGGAATTGGAGATTTAGGAGAATGGAAATTCTGAAAGAGTTCTGTTAGTTTTATGATGCGGGGAATATCCAGATTGGATTTTTAATCTTCCTTTTTTTTGGTTTCACTTTGCTTCAATAGTAAAACAATAGTAAATAATAGGTGTGAAGTTCTTGTCACAAAAAAGTAGTAGGTCTTCCATTTCAAAAATGTGTGATATTCATTTTCAAAAATCTCTCCAACTCAACAAACATTCTTTCCTTTTAGGGAATGAATGAATTCATCTATCCAATTATTTCCAGATTTAGACCAAATAATACTAATCTCTTGTATTTTGTAATTAACTAATATCAAAACTCAAAGACACTACTCATGTGACATAAGTTGCAACTTTTATGAAAAGTTACTCCCAAATGAAAAACTTGTGCGCACTCGTGTGAGTTGAGTTGCAACTCTAATGCGAAGCTATTCGCAAATGAGGAATTCGTGCACACAAAAAATATAAAGTAAAATCTTCAAATTTTATAATTCACAATTCAAAATATCCTTATACAGATAACAATGTGATTATCGACATATAAAATTATATTTAAGGATAGAGACAAAAGATAACCATGAATTATTATTTGAGATGATTTCAAATATATACAATAAGCTAATTAATTTACAACAAATATAGCCATATTATATTTACATAAAAAAAATAACCAAAATTCATATAAAATATACATGGCTATACAATATAGCTTGCCAAAAATCTAAAAAAGTATACACTGACTATACAATGTAAATTACTTATACATGAGTCATATTCTGAATATACATTACGGTATACTCAAAAATTGATTATATAACTTGACTACATACAAAATATATATTGACTTTATATGTCTATACAACGATAACTATTTATTTGGTAATTATTTTGGCCATGGGACATGTACGGTAATTATCCCTTATTATTTTGGTATAATTTTAGATGTCAAATTTATCTGCTATGGAAGGTTTGATAAAAGTGGATCAAAATTAAACCAAGTTCAATTATCTAGTCTGGAGAGGGAAGGGGAGTTGGGCCAAAATCAGCAGTTGGCTAGAGTTGGTAAGGTCCATTTAGGATGGGCTAAGCCCATTTATCTATTAGATTTTTGTTGAACCCTTTCTGGAGAAACATTATTGGGCTTTTCTTTCATCCACACTTATGGTAAAAGAGAAAGAGAATGAAAAGAGAGAATTTAATCTTGGAACAATTACGGTGCATGTATGGTCAGTATATATTTCATGTATTGTTAAATTATATTTAGTTATTGAATGTATCATAATATATATTCAATGTATATTGTATGTATAAGCAATCTACATTGTATAATCAATGTATACTTTTTATGACTTTTGGCAAGCTATATTCTATGATCATACATATTTTCTACTATTTTGGTTTTTTTTATGTAATATTATTATAAATCAATAAATTTATTGTATATATTTGAAACTATCATTTTAATCTTTAGGCAATATGTGCAGAATTTAATCAATCTAAAGGCCCTCTTTACCTTTTCTTGAGCATATTCACATGTCCACTCCATCCCAAAAAGACGACAACAACAACAACATATCCAGTGAAATCCTATAAGTGGGATCTGGGGAGGGTAGATTGTATGCAGACCTTACCGCTACCTCATAGAAGTAGAGAGGTTGTTTCCTAAAACCCCCAGCTCAAAATCCATAAACAAAAAAAACTAGATATGACAAAATGAAAATGTAAAGGAAGGGAATAGCAGGTGTGATTAACGACATCCTAGAAAAGACAGAATAAATAAAAACAATAAAACAATTAGTTGGATTGAAAACAAATAACTAAATTCTATGATATTTTAGATAACTTCTCAATTGGCATAATAACATTGTCGAAAGAAATAAGGTTGCCATGATGATATAGAGTATATAGTATAGTGTATCTTTTTGATATTATTTGCTTTGTTTTTCCATGATTAGAAAATAATTTCTTGGAAAAATGATTGAGATGGATCAATTAGATATTACTGATATCATATTAGTATAGATTAAGATGTACTAATAATTCATTCGAATATGCTTGTAAATAGCCTATAATAGTTTTGCTATGTAAGTTTTGGATTTATTATTTGTTTTTTGGTAGACAAGGATGGAGATTTAAGGGGAAAATATGCAAAAGAAGATCTTGCTTGCTCCAATTTCAAGCAATATGAAAGTGACTCGTATATTTATATGTTTAAAATATGCACCATAATCCTTTTTAACTAAACAAATATATTTTCCTAATCATTTCGTGGTTACTAAATAGAGACTTAAACATTTTGACTGTAAAAACCTCTTTATTTATTTGATAAAGTTATAAACACATAGAATTCATTAATTTTGTCATTAAAGACGAGTCATAAAATATTATCTTAGGCAGGTTGTTGCCAATTAAGGTTTATTTTGCTAATTAACTGGTATTAGGAAGAGGGTTTGTGAAACTTTTGCTATTGTTTTCAAATTTCAGAACAAATTAATATAGTTTCTGAAAATTTAATTAAATAATGCAATGGTTATTTTGAATTTTGAAAAAATAAACGGAATTGTTCTTCGAAATCTGAATATTGCAACACATGACTTTCTTGCAACAAAACTAATCAATTGACGTTAATTACTATTTTGTCGAGAAAATGAAATAACTAATTAATGTGATCCCTTGTTCTAGAAGCTACATTAGGTGGGAGGTCTTTTTCACGTTTATGCTAACATTTAGGAGAAACTGATTCATTCAAATCATACTACTAAATAATAAGGACTTAGATCCACATTGTTCTTTCTTTTATTAAAAAAAATTACTAGTTTTAGTTAAGTTTACTATACCATATACCCAACTAACTTCATTTTATGGCTCCTAAAAGTCATCAATAACAAATTACATTTTACTTTTGATTTTCATTTTCATATCAGAAAATGATAGCTATGTGGTATAATATATTCATTTTCAACCCGATTCAATTATAATCATCATTTCATTATAGAAATTATCTTAGGTATCTTTATGTCACAAAGTATTTGTGCAATACTATTTTCTTCAATAATATCCCATTTAATTAATTTTTTTCTTTATTTATTCTAAAACTGATGGTAAATTTTAGTTCGTTGTATATCACAAAGCTAATTATTATTTTTTATTATCTATTGACATGAGTCTTTCTATGTAAAGTAGTTCCAAGTATTTTTTTAACTTTTGATTAACTCTCTCCGTTTAATCCAATCAATATTATAGTCTTGCCAATCTCAATAAGTAATTTTATAACTTTGAGGGTTGAATTTTATAGCTAGCTAGCTTTTTTTTGTTTCTTGTTAGAAAATATGATTAGCTTTGACTCTTTCAATCAATTATTGTTAATTTCCCTAGCTATCAGTAATTTTTGTTTAACGCACGCAACTCTCATTTAATTTACTTCAACTTTGATATCAATTGGCAATAAACAATTAATAATGGCAAAGATGAAGAATACTTTTAGGTTAGGTACTAAAAAAAGTAAACATAGGCCGAATGGGTCACTAAAGACTACTAATACTAGTCTCCAAGAGGAATATTATACTACAGTATGTTAGTTATCACTTTAATGTATTAACTTGCCCATTGTACTCACTTTAAATTAAAATCATAATAAAGATATTCAACAGAGAATAATTTTATTAAGTGGTGTTTAAATTCTAAATTTTTACTAGAATTTGTATAATTGTAGGTATAACCATCGTTTGCATAATTCGTAGCCGTTTCTATAATTTGTGAGTTAGTTTGTATAATTTGTGAGTACGTTTGTATAATTGAGGTATTTTTATATAAATTCAAAATGATAAATTATACAAATACGAACTTTAAATAGTTATACAAATTATATTATACAAAATTTATATAATAAAAGTTTTACAAAACTCAAATCTTAATTATGCTAAATATAGTGAATTAAAATTAGCTAAAACATAGGTCATAATTAAGTTAACTAATTAACTAGTATATATTTATTTATTGATATTTTTTTTTATTTTATTGGGGTAGGAAAATTCGAATTACAGGACAAAAAATTCCCCCTGATTAGGTAAAAGTTTAAATCATCAACCCAATAAACTATTAAGATTCGCGGACGCTAATTAAATACATTATTATAAGGTTAATTCCTTTGCTCCTTAGGTACTTAGGATACATATATACTTCCTGCATAATGTCTATTGTCTAGGCCATTTGGTAATTATAATTTTATAGGTTGGTGAAACAGAAGCCAGGTCAATTTTCAACAAAAAGTTATTATTGGATCAATATAATCGTCCCATACAAGTAATTATCAAATGGACGTCCTTTAAAACGCTTCCCAGGCCATTAAGGTCCCATCACAAGGTTTTTTGACTAATATATATTTACATAATTAATTAAGGCCAGTTGGAAAGTGTTAGGTGAAAACTGAAAGCTCGGCCTCTATATGTATGTATCTCTTTTGCTCTCTTCCGCTTTTTCTTTTTTGGCAATTTGATACTCTTAGTTGTCATCTTATAATCCTCTTTTTACTTTTTAACTTATCATTATTTCACTTATCAATATCATATTATATAAATTTTAATTAATATTTTAAAATATATATTTTTTATTATATTAATATAAAAACTGTTTTATCTCTATAAAATAGTGATAAAATTTGCATATATTTTATCTTTTTCATATCCTACTTATAAGATTTCACTGGAGTATGTTATTGTTGTTATCATCCAATAGGCTTTGTGCTACTATATATAAGTCTCTTCTTCTTTCCTTTTTTTTTTAAAAAAAAATTCTTTTTGCCAAAACTGGATTACTACATTAATGTTAAAAAACCATTCTCAAATGTCCAATGCTTAATATCAGTTTTATCACAACTAAAAATTGGATAATTCTTACAACTCAGTCAGTCAAAAAACGAGTTTATTAATGTTTTCAAATAAGACAAATACAAATCATATCCATATATATAAAATTTTGGACCGCCCACATACATTTGTGAGCAGCATCAAGTAATATTCTTCAATCTCACATTTTTAATTTCCAAGATTACACCAATATAACTACGCAGAGGATAGAAAATATGATACATATTATTAAATATACATATCTAGATCCATCTCACATTTTTAAAAAACTAGCAATATCTACTCCACTAGTTAGGCAAAACTAATTCACAGATATTGCAAATTACATTATTCTTTGGTTCTATCATTATTGGCATTGAAAAAGAATCCATAGAACTAGTCAATGCCGTGTTAAGAGACAATTCTACTAACTAAGATTCTTAAATACTTATTTTTAGACGACATTATATTATTAACTTCGTAAGTAGTCCTTTTTTAAGCTTAATATGAGTTGTTAAAAGGGGTGGGGGAAAAAAATACAACATCGCATGTGATTTTGCACTTACTAGTGTATAATTTTCAAATCCAAAATATATAGGAGGAGAAAAAAAGATAACCTGCATAAATATTTTCAACATGGATTAGGTGCATTCAAAAAGAAAAAACTACTTTATTTTCTTTTATTTCCCCCTCTCTTTTTCTCTCTGAGTGACAAAAGAATGGGGTCATGATGGAAGGGGAAAAATAAAATTAATACATCGATAATTCTAGACAACTTTTTTTTCTTTAATTGAGATATCAATTTGTAGGTAAACGTTAGTTGTATGAATAATATGTTCTGTTATACCTTCATCATTCTTTCAAAAACAGATTGAATATAATATATGTATATTTCTTTTTCAATAATTGGACAATTTACGTTGACCAAAAATTTTAAATAAATTTTTCTTGAAGATGCAAATTTTGGATGAGTTGTACAATTCTTCTTTTAAGTATGTAAATTGAAACAAAAGGAATATTTTATTTTGTAATTAAAATTATCTTGATATTTTTTTAGAAGTTTGTTGATTTTTTTTTTTGCTCCCTAGTTTGGCGTTCAATATCTATTTTGAAGTTCGACTGATTTTGAATTTTTGTTAGAAATTAGAAAGTTCATGTTGAAAGATAAAGTGTGATTTCTAACAAAAATGGCTTCATACTCAGTACTCAAGTTTGAAATTTCTATATAAAAATAAATACCACTTCACCACAATACTAAAATATTATTAAAATGATTAAAATAGATAAATTTTCCAAAATGTCGAGCAAAAACTTGTACAAGCTAGAGTACTCAAAATTTCTATTATATATATATATATTTCTGTTTTTAGTGTAAGATTCAAATCCATTGATTGTCTCTATATGCAAATTTTAGTTTTAAAATTTTCCTCTTAGTTTAAAATTACAAAAATGTCTCCGGGACAAACAAACAAAATAATTACAAACCAAACATGTAGATCTTGTTTGTTTATTTTTATTTATAAGAAGATAGTTGACGAACAACACATAATATAATTAGTGAGACATACCTTCTACGAAGGTGATATTAATAATCGATAAACCATGATCCTCCATGTGATCGTACTATAAATAAAATTTATATTTTTCAAATTTTCAGTTGAAAATCACAGAGGTGGGCAATGTGTGGTCAAGCATTATTCTAGCACCCTCTCCAAATTATATCAATATATAATTTCATCATATTCAAGAGAATCAACATCAAAACGTTGTATAATTAATTAGGATTTATATTTGAACGTTTTATTTGGATACAAATGTTGAACCAATGGATGAAAATTCATATTTTCTTGATTTATTTGGATTATTTTTTTTAAGAAAGTTCAAAATGTTCAAGATAATTTATTTTCAGTTTTCATAAAAGAAAAATATAAACTTCTCTTTCATATTTCACTATTCCTTTTCTCAAAGAAATAACTTTAGACTTTTATAAATTCAATCTTCTTTTCACTTCTTTTATGAAAAAAAAATCACAATGTAATTCTTTAGGATTAGAGAATTTTCTCTCGATATTATATATATATATTAATTATCAAGTGATCAACCCACGTCAATTTGTTATATCTCTTTTAATTTGATATATTATTTTTCTTTATTTTTAATTTACTATCGTCCATTTATGGTTAAGGATTTTAAAAATGAAAAGCATATATAGGTATTTATGGTTAATGATTTTAAATATAAAAAGCCATATATATTAGATTTATGAATAAAGTATACGTATGTCTTCTGGAAAGAAGTTAAACAATATAGTATGTAATTTTGCTTGGGGAACGTGAAAATTAGTATCCGTTACCACAAACAATAAATTAAAATAATATTATGTAAGCGTGTATTATTCAGAAAATTTAATTATTTTTATAAATAAAATTAATGTTTAAATACAATTTCAAGCTTCAAATTCAAACTTATTTCAATCAGAAAAGACACCTAGATCCAAGCTTATCTCTTCTCCTTAGACATAAAAATATCATTCATTTAACTTTGAAATCATGTTATTAGTTATTAATGCACTGAAAAAATTCTTATTATGTTATCTCTTCTCCAAAGATTCATTATTTTTTGGCTTTGGGGTATGATGAAATAAAGCAAAATTACTCTTTAAACTGTCTGCGCTTCTTTCAATTATGAAATAGCAGTTAGTCAATGCAACTTTCGACGCTCATCATAGGTCATTCGAAAATAGTCGGGCTATGTTTTTAAACATAGGGGTCAGGCTGCGTACATCCGACTCTTCCTTACCCCGCAATGGGCGAAAGCCTTTAAGATATTGGGGTAATATTATTATAATGCATTAGAAAAAAAATTATATTTATTGTCCGTTTAAAAATATAAATTCCAGTATATATTAGTCAAGTGCTTAACAATTATGAATGAGAACTATAAATAAGTAATGTACGGCTTGAATAATTTAAGAAAAATTTAAATATTATAGATTAAAAAGGAGGATCCAATAACTGAAATTCTTACTATTGAAGAATTGCTTGCAAGCATTCTACAAATAATAATTCTCACAATGATAAGTGGGGACTTCCTTCAATCCGAAAAGTATAAGAACAATTTTTTTTTTTTGGGTTTGAAAACGATGGAACAACTAAAATTAAATTTACGTAAAAAATGTCCTTTTCGTTACCCTTTTTTTCCTACCATATTAAATATTAATATTAGTTAATTATTGTGTTACGTGTTTCTTTGCTGTTCGACACTTAAATCACCAGAAATTAATGAATTGCCTTCACATGTACTTCTTAATCTCATCATTGAGATCACATGCACCTTCAAAAATTTTATCACTACACACAAAATATATAAAGAAAAAAAAAAGTGCTGAGAATTTTTTACTTTTTTAAAATTTTATTTATAAATTAACGATTCAGCTAGTTTTAGAAATTAAGGTATAAATTATATTCAAAACGCATAAGAATGGAATCTAGGCGGAACCTTCTTTTCAAGTTTGCTTTTTTGTTTCACATTTCTCATCAAAGGAGCGGAAAGCAAGTCTATCGAATAGATGTAGGAGCGGAAGAAGGGGGGGAACAAGCGGTTCGTGAAAGATGTTCAACTGAACGCAATGAAACTGAAGAAAAGTAATTCATTCAACTATGACACTGAAAGCTTTGACTTGACAAAGTCGAATTGCTTTAATGTTGAATTCTGCAAATCAAGTTTTTAATGCAACTATGCAACTTATGAATGAAACTATTCAACTGATTAATTAAACTATGAAACTTTCAAAAATCAATTAATTAATGAAAATCAACTTTTTAATGAAACTATGAAACTTGATAATTAATAAAAGTAATTCCACTATTAAAGCAACTTGACTGCATTAAGATTGAAAACTGATCGTCTCACCCTTTAAGGTTGAGTGAGTGATGCCCCAAAGGGTATCACGAACGGAGGAAGTCTGAGTCAAAGAAAATATCTAATTGATCCACCCACGTCTTTTTTTCTTCAATGTTACACCCCCTGGCAAAGCCAGAAAAATCTCCCCAATCCACCTTCATCCTTCGGTCTGAACTTCGGGAATGCTTTACCTCCCAAAGCCTCGTTAAAACTCAACAGCCCAAGGACTTGGAGCGGCATAGACCCTTCTTCCTCCTTGCGATGCAAAGGCAATGTCAGGGAGGGCGAGAGAAGGGGAGCACGTATGGGTGGTATGAAAGCCATAAGCGGAGGCATGGGTCTTTCTCACGAAGATGCGAAGCCTAGAGATGAGTCTATTCCAAATTGACTGAAAAATCTGGGGTAGGAGGCTTGATGACAGGTGATAAGGTGAGGAAAAGCGAAGTCAAGCCTGACCTAAGAAAAGACTGGTTCTCAACCACAGCAGAATGAGGTTTTTTCCTTTTCGATTTTCAGCCTGGACTGACTAGACCATATAGCCTATTCCAGATGCCTCCTTTGAAGAGGCTGCTTTCAGGAGAATCCAGTCCTGCAAGGAAGACCTTCGGGAAGAATCACAGTTTTTCTCCGAAAATCGCGCAGTGCAATGCAGCTGAGAGAGAGGGAGCGCACTCTCCAAGCAGGGCGTTCAGTTTAATGAGAAAAGCAAGTTCAGAATTCCACTATTAAACTATGACACTTGGTTCTCTATTTAACATCCTTCACGCCCCTGGCACAAGGATATGAAAGACTACGCTAGCTGGTTAGCTTTGCGTTCCTTGAGTATGTTTCTGCCCCAATAGGGACCATCCAATACGGAAGTTGCTTCTTTGAATGCCATCGTCGATTGAAGAGCCAGGTCAGTCAACTTCCCATATCTTACCATTTCTTCGGCTCCGCCAGAAAGGAGCGAAAGAACGCAGTTTGATGTGGTGATGTCAGAATTTGCACATATTTGTATCGGGCGTTCAGCCACTTGACTGACAGGAGAGGGGTGAGAAAGCAAAAGTTGGTTACGGGAACCGAAGGTTAGGCCGACTACTTTAGTAGAGCAAGACCTAAAAAACTTTCTTCCTACCCCTTAGCCTTTCTTTCAATGTTGCCAATTCCCAGAATACTAATGTACCCTCGTGTATACAGTTGTCCAACTACTTTCTTCCTCCGACTTCTTTAGCCACTTCCGCATCTGTCGTATTCGGGAAAGCTTGCTTCGTGGCGGAGCATTTAGCAATGCCAGCAGCCTGGTGAGGGCTGGCTGTCTGAGGACAGGTTAAGGCAGGGCCTGCTGGGCTTGCTTCTCATGAGATTGGGTGAGGGAATCAGAAAGGGTCTCAAAAACCGGGCTAAGGGCTTTTGGGCACACGGAAAAATGGAAGTGGGTGGAGGGGGAAGGGCGTCTAGCCAGATCGAGTATCAAATGATAGAACTAGAGTCGGGAGCCACATAGATAGGCACGATAGAATGAAAAAAAGGCCTTGGCTTGAGTCCCTATGTCCCGTACCCCTTCCCTTTGGGTAGGGAATCCACAGGAAGAAGCAGAAGCATGAAATCACCCGAGGAATGCCTCTATTTATGCCTGGCCACAGGTTTCATCATTCTTGATTTTAGCTCGGTACAGAGGAAAGAGGGAGCAACTTAACCCACCCAGTCCTGCCTTTAGGAAGGAATGCAGGAAAGGAAAGCACTTGGAAGAGGCCGGACTTTGGCTTTAGGAAGAAAGCCCGACTTCGAAGCTCAGCTTAGCCCAGGACTTGGGAATCCTCCAGAAGATACTGGAATACCCTGATTTTGCCCATCCATTCTGCTTTTTCTCGAAGAGGGCGAGTCTTCGTCATCTTGAGGTTCGTGCGGTGTCAAATTGTCCACAAGCCGGTTATCGAAAGCCCGTGGAAACTGGTCAATAAACCATTCTTTTTTGTCCAAAAGCTTCCCAAAAGATCTGATCCAACAGAAATCCCGCATTGAGCGTAGCTGATATGCGGCTACGGCTGGTAAGACACCTTCTCCTTCTGTGCTTTTTCTTGAGCCTTTGTCAGCAAGCTTCAAAAGCACTTTCTCCTTTCAGAAA
>JAOTQJ010000111.1:26930565-26971336 GCA_025642045.1 Solanum sejunctum | reverse complement strand
ACTTTCCTCTAAGTCAAGTGGCGTGAAGTTTCATACTTGATTTAATTACGTACGCAATTACTTGCTTTCAAGTCGAACTAATTACTTACAATCAAATGCTTACTATATATTCTAACAAGTCTTCCACAGTGGAGGAGTAGTGGATCGATCGGATCCCAAAGACTTGCCGCTTATATATGATTCTTGATTAATTAATTTGATATATGAATTAGATTGATAAAAGAAAATGTTTTGATAAGAAAATGGTAGAATTGCATGAAAATTGATGTGGATCAAAATAAATTTTATAAGTTCCACTAAATTTAATACTTTTATTTGAACTATACAATATGAAAAAAAAATTAATATATAATTAAATCACATTATTTTTTAATTTTTTAATTCAGTAGCTCTAAATTAAGAATCACCCTAATTGGGTGAAAATTTAAAATAAACAGGTGAGACAGAGAACGTTATCGGCTCAGTCAACTTCTTCCGGACGACATTTTAGTTATTAAGTTTCATATTAATTTTAGTTTTACAAGGGCATTCGTCGACAGTAAATTAAATAGTAATTAAAACGTACTATATCTGTTTTTTGCAGATTGTGTTATCCCTGTTGAAAACATCAAATAAATGTATTGGATTAAATTTTTGCTTAAAATAATATTTACAATTTGTATTATTTACTAGAAGAATATGTAGGGACACAGAAGAAAATTCAAATTTTGAAAGTAAAGTTTCATCTGCTAACAGATTATAATTGTAAAAAAATTGGCATAACGGAATATGATCAAAGTAAAGTCAACTAAAATTATGTCGGCTTGTAAATTTTGAATTAGTAGCAGTAGGTTATACCAAGTCATTCGCTTTCTCATATTATACAATAATGAAATAAATAAATAAAATATCTAATACACAAGCATGATATTTATTAATAACGAAATTTGAAAAAAGGAACTTTCAGATTACATAATAAACGCGGTATTGTAATATTTGAATTAGTAGTAGTGCATACCAAGTCTCTTTAAACAAAATGATTCTCTAATTGACAATGAAGAAACAACAATATAAATAATCTTTCTAATTTTTTTAAAATAAATATTCATCATTTGTTATGTAGGAAAACACTGAGATAGTTCCATTTGGAATGAGACGTTTTAATGTCAAACTTAAATGTCCTCTTCAAAGGTTTCTTGTAGACTATATTTCCAGTTGGCAAAGATAAGTTTTTCTACAGCCATCAACACAAAACACTCCGATATCAAACCGTCTCTTGGCGTGAAAGTATCTATTTATTTTTGATTAGTATTTATGTCAAAATAAATAATTCAATTGTTAAATTAGAATCAGTAGAACAAATATAGTATGTCTATCACATATAGAGCAGCGTGCTTTAATTTTCTCTTCCTTTAGCTTCAATGTTTTGAGTTTCAAATGTTATTATTCAATATTAATTTACGTTTACCACATATTCAGATAAGATTAGAATAAAGGTAAAACTTGTGCATTTTAACTTTAATACACGTGCATTGGCTATATAGAAGATTCTTGTGCATTGGCTTTTTGATAGGAGAATTCAACTTTAATTTCTGTTTGAAGATAAAAAGGTCACATGAATTACTAAAGTTTCATTATTGATCCATTTGATATTGAACACAAACTAGGAAAATATATCCAAATTAAAGGCAACTCTACCTACCCTTATTCCATAGGACCCTCAACCCCAACCCCACCGCGGCGGCTAGGAATATCGAAGACAACAACAAAGACCAAATTTTATGACTTCAGTAATATATTAGAGAAACTACTCTAATATATTGAAGATTGAAAATGTTTGTACAAAAATTTTAAACTAGATTTTCTATTTTCTCTTCTCTTATTACACAAATTAATTGTGTTATGATCTTTTTGTAAATATATCTATGTAGCAGGTAGACACTTGTTAGGCAATGGAAAATCCAGAGTAATGGAACTTTTAAAATTAAAATTTGAGTATGTCCAGCTGTATATACTTTATTTTTTGAAAAGTCTTTATTCACAATCAGACAAATTGAATTGGTGGCAATTGACAGCTCCACATCAACGACTGCCAGTGTTACTATATATACTTTGCCCATTGCTTCCCATTTAGTCATCACTTCTCTAACTAAACCACTACAATTCTCTTCCTCTTTCTTTGTGGCTCTTCCAAGAGTCTTGTACATTGATCTGTAGCCACATTTGAGGAGCTGGTGGTGCCATTTTCCGGTTAGCAATGAGGCTTCTTGGTGGCGGCCCTGGCCGGGGTCGTCATTTGCCACATATCTTAGTGGCATTGGCGGCCATTTTGGCTGTTGCCAATATTGTTTCTGCAGACCCTTACGTATATGCTTCTCCGCCTCCACCAACTTACGAGTACAACTCCCCACCCCCTCCTTCTCCCTCTCCTCCACCACCTTACGAGTACAAGTCGCCACCACCTCCTTCTCCCTCTCCTCCACCACCTTACTACTACAAATCACCACCCCCTCCTTCTCCTTCTCCACCACCTCCCTACTACTACCACTCTCCACCACCGCCATCACCATCTCCTCCACCACCATACTACTATAAATCACCTCCTCCACCCTCTCCATCACCTCCTCCACCATATTACTACAAGTCCCCACCACCTCCATCACCTTCACCCCCACCACCTTACTACTATAAGTCTCCACCTCCACCTTCACCATCGCCGCCTCCACCTTACTACTACAAGTCTCCTCCACCACCTTCACCATCACCTCTACCACCATACTACTACTCTTCCCCACCACCACCTAAGAAATCACCTCCTCCACCATACTACTACTCCTCTCCTCCACCACCCAATAAGTCACCTCCACCTCCATACTACTACAGTTCTCCACCACCACCAGTTAAGTCTCCTCCTCCGCCATACTATTACTCCTCACCACCACCACCAGTTAAGTCTCCTCCTCCGCCATACTACTACTACTCACCACCACCACCCAAGAAGTCTCCTCCACCACCATACTACTACCACTCCCCTCCACCACCAGTTAAGTCTCCTCCACCACCATACTACTACACTTCCCCTCCACCTCCAGTCAAGTCACCTCCTCCACCATACTACTACACTTCCCCTCCACCACCTACTCCTTACTATCCTCCTCCTCATCCCTTGATCGTTAAGGTTGTCGGAAAAGTCTATTGCTACAGATGCTATGACTGGAAATATCCAAAGAAATCCCATGACAAGAAGCACCTTAAAGGTATACTATTTTTCTCTGCCACATTTTCTCTTACATTATTCTTGTTCTGTTTAATATTTCTTCATAACTATATTTTTATCTCAAGTATGTGGTTTCTTCTTGCTTTAAAGATTTAGCTCAAAATTTGAAAAATCTTGGCTCTATTATAATTCCCTACAAAAAGATGCGAAAGAAAAGAAAGTTGATAAATGCACTAAAGATGATTATCAAAAAATGCTTTAAAAACTATTGAAGAATTTTTTTTACAGCTGAATATATGATGAAAAAAATATCACAAGTAAAAGTAAGAAAGCATCGTCATCACTTAATTATCCTGCCGTACAAAAAAAAAAACATATTTGAGATATGTATTCATTGATTGCGCAATTATTTGTGGTATTATGTAGTATGATTTTCTTTTTCATGATTAAGTAATTATTAACTTTATTGTAAATCACCAAAATGGTGAAAAGAACATAGTGGTGCCAAACGGCGTCTTCGTTGGCTTACTGAAAAATTGTAATAGAAGACAGATGGATAAAGTCTTGACTTTTGAATTACTTAATAGATAAAGAGGGAAAAAAACATGAATTAGTGGATAATGAGCTTTAGATCATGTGATGGAACACAGAATATTTTATTAAGAAAAGGACAAAGTTGGTTATTGTAGCTAGTGGGCAGAATAAGCTTAAGATATGTCTATATGGTTCAATTATTAAGTACTAATTGCATCATCAATTTTCACGTTTGTATAGGTGCTGTTGTTGAGGTAACATGCAAGGTTGGTGACAAGGAAGTCAAGAGCTATGGCACCACTAAGATTAATGGCAAGTTTAGCATCACTGTTGAAGGATTTGATTATGCCAAATATGGAGCAGATGCATGCGAGGCTAAACTCCACAAAGCACCAAAGGATTCTAAATGTAACATCCCCACAGATCTTCATGGGGGCATTAAGGGTGCTGACCTCAAAGTAAAGTCGAAGAATCATTATGAAGTTGTGCTCTATGCTAAGCCATTTGCTTATGCTCCAAAAACTCCATATGAAGAATGCATGAAGCCTAAGCCAACTCCAACTCCTTACTACTACAAATCTCCACCTCCTCCATCGCCAACATACGTATACAAGTCACCACCTCCTCCAACCCCAACATACGTGTACAAGTCACCACCACCTCCAACCCCGACATACGTGTACAAGTCACCACCACCTCCATCACCTAAATACGTGTACAAATCTCCACCTCCTCCAAGCCCAACATACGTGTACAAGTCACCACCTCCTCCAACCCCAACATACGTGTACAAGTCACCACCTCCTCCAACCCCAACATACGTGTACAAGTCTCCACCACCTCCAAGCCCAACATACGTGTACAAATCTCCACCTCCTCCAAGCCCAACATACGTGTACAAGTCACCACCTCCTCCAAGCCCAACATACGTGTACAAGTCACCACCACCTCCACCATACTATTATAAGTCTCCTCCACCACCATCGCCATCTCCTCCTCCACCATACTACTACAAGTCTCCTCCACCACCATCGCCATCACCCCTGCCTCCATACTATTACAAGTCTCCTCCACCACCATCTCCATCGCCCCCACCTCCATATTACTATAAGTCACCACCACCACCATCACCCTCTCCTCCTCCTCCATACTACTACAAGTCCCCTCCCCCACCATCACCGTCACCTCCTCCACCATACTACTACAAGTCCCCACCACCACCATCACCGTCACCTCCTCCACCATACTACTACAAGTCCCCACCACCACCGTCACCGTCACCCCCACCTCCATACTACTACAAGTCCCCACCACCACCATCCCCCTCTCCCCCACCTCCCTACTACTACCACTCTCCACCACCACCATCACCATCTCCTCCTCCACCATACTACTACAAATCACCACCACCACCATCACCATCACCCCCACCTCCCTACTACTACCACTCTCCACCTCCACCGGTGAAATCTCCTCCTCCACCATACTACTACATATCACCCCCACCCCCATCACCATCACCACCACCTCCCTACTACTATCACTCTCCACCACCGCCATCACCATCTCCCCCACCTCCTTACTACTACCACTCTCCACCTCCACCGGTGAAGTCTCCTCCTCCTCCATACTACTACAGCTCACCTCCTCCACCTGTAAAATCACCTCCCCCTCCAGTATACATCTACGCTTCTCCACCACCACCAGTCAACTACTAAGGAGTTTGAAAAGCTTAGCCATTTTTCACAACCACTCAAGTAAGTTTAGTTGTACTTTAAAATCTTCTTAAGTATTAATTTGATAAAGCTCTCTCTAATTAATACTATATCATTAGGCAGATTTCAGTTTCAGTGACAAAATAAGTGATGGTTTCTTGAGGAGAAGATTGAGAGTTCCATGGTCAAAAGCAATCAATAATAAAATGTTCAATCTTGCAATTCAGAGGTTGATTCCTAGTGACTTGGACCACTTTGCATCTACTTCTCTGGTTGCCTTGTTACACATTGTTCTCTCTGTGTCTTCACGTGGAAAATGGCTTCGACAGCTTAGTTGGAACTATAGTAATTATTATATTTAGTGTACAAGTTCATGTTGCTTCTTTATAGTAATTTATTATTATTATTATTATTATTGTATAGGCTTTGTAATTTGATTCGTTTGATGTTAATTATTGTTGGCCGTCTCCTAGTGCCTACTTGTGCTTTTCTGCACCAAATCAATAAAGAGATGAATTTTGTTCACTTTCATAAATGTGGACTAGTAGCAATATTACAATTTTCTTGATTGAAAGTGATGATAATTAAGAAATCACTGACAAGAAAAATATTTTTTTTACTAATTTACCTTTTAACTTTTTCTAATATACGCCATCTTAGATCCGGACAACTAATGCACTGTTTTGACGAGTATATGAAAAAAGTTTAAGAATAGAGGATTTTTTTTACTTTAAAAAATTTATACTTTTTAGGAAACAACATCTATATTTCTCTGCGTACAATCTCTTTTTTTCATATCTCACTTGTGGATATTACTGGATATGTTATTGTTGTTGCAAAAAATTTATACTTTATTTAGTAATTAATTTGGATTTTAAATTGATTTTATCTTTATTTTATAAATTAAATAATATTGGATAGATTTTATTTTTAATAAATGTGAACAAGTAACAAGACAATCCTCTTGATTACATGTGAGGATAACTAAAGATTCTTCCTCTTGGTTACATGTGATTTAATTAATATTATTCTTTAAAAAGACACATTTCTTTTTCGTCAAATAAATAAGAAAGGAAAGCGGTAAATGAATTAGCTACTTTCTAATTTCTCCTTTTCTTTTACGATAGACTCTTTTCCTCCTTTATTTTTTTTTTCTTTTTACAGAATGATAATTACTTTTTGATATACAATCAGCTTTGATTCTTGTGGCACCCAAATAAATAAATAAATAACAAACCAACCATAGTCCTAACTCTTAAGTCCCAAATACAAGTAAAAGATACTTCATTCCTTTTAATTTATTAATTTTTCTAGTTAGTTTTAATTTTTTTTATAAGTATTTTTTAGTTTTAATTTTTCATTTATGTGACATATCTAAGAAAATAAAATTAAGAGATATTTTTATATTTTTTACATATGTTTATAAACAAAACTAAGAGACATTTTAATATTATTTTTACATATGTTTATGTGAGTACATGTGAGTAATGACAATATATACATATGGAAAACAAATTGGAATATTTACTCATTTTATAGATATCAATTTTGGGTAGGTAATTAGACAGGATATGGAGCAGTTTCCTATCATCTAGGACATGACTTTAGAAGGAGTGAGGATCGCTTAATAGGGTTGAAGGTTAGACGACTAGTAGGGGTAGGATGATGCTTGACCTTGTGATTTTATAAATTGTGTTGTTATTGTCAATCATCTATTTTGTTACTCTGATTGACTTTATAAATTATTATGATTTACTTTCCATTCTAGTCGTTTTGTTCATATCTTGTATTTTCTGCTGTTTGAGATTATATTTTGAGATGCAAGTCTTCCAAAAATAATCTCTCTATCTCTGTAAAATAGTGATAAGTTCAACGTATATTTTATCTTTTTTAGATTTTACTTATTTCAACGTATATTTTATCTTTTTTAGATCTCTTAAGTGAACATATTATTGTTGCCAATTAATATTTTCTCATTTGTAATAATATACAATTACACTATTTTAGATGTTTCTATTCCCTTTAACTTTTGTATGTTTGTCTCCTTATAATAGCCGCCTGCACCCCATTTTTCTGTGATTGGATTGGAAGGAACATTTATAAAGCCAATTCACATTGGACAGTACATACTACTAGTGATATGTCATTTTTAATTATTGATTGCCAACTCACATGGGACAGTACATTCAACTAGTCATATGTCATTTATAATTATTGATTTAGATAAAAAAGCATGTCCACGTTTTCCTTTTAACTCAACTGCTACTTTAATGTGGTCACTTGTGGCTGCTGGACTGTATACGAGGATATTAGTCAAAATGTTGAATTTACACTTGGATGTAGCACAAGATAACATGTGGAGAATTGGAGATCCACGATAGATCGAATAGCAGAAGGGAAATTCGAAATTCATTCATAAAAAAATTACATTATTATTTATATATTGTCATTAATTATTTTTTTTGTTATCTCTAGATATGTAGATGTTAGATTCCTTTTGCTTCTTCTCTATTTATTTTTTCATATTTTGAATATCCTGAATGAAAATTCTAATTTCGTTGTTTCCGTCAAACCTTTTATTGTTCATTGCTTTTTGCTTATCGTTTATATCACGTTTAACAAACAATTCAGCATTTAACAATCTTATTATTTAATTTGGTCACTATAATCTGTATGTTCTTGAACCACGTCAGCAAATTAAATTGTTACTTTTAAGTCATCAATTTAGAGATAAACATGATTATGGTTTTCCCTTTCCCAATTAACTTCTCGTTTTTTTTTTTATTAGAGTAATTATTAATACATGATTGATTAAAAGCTTAATAATAAAAATTGCAGCAATAAATTAAAGTATAGTCTACTGTTGTGAAACCTTGTTAGTGGGATTATCTCATTTGTTTTGTTATAATCAAAAGATATGAATCCAAAACATGGACAATGATTGAGGCCTTTCCACCCAATATTTATAATTTGAAAGGGGATACTGCTCATTTTAAAAGTGGTCCTAATATGTATTTTATATTTATATAGTCTATAATGACCCGACCGGTGAATACACAACAAGCACAAAGTATCAAAAGATTGTGCATGTTCTAGGATGTTAGAGAAATAATCATTAGGAAGAAAAGTAGGTTAATTATTATAATGACTGTGTAATCATGCATCATCATTTTGTTGACGAATATGAGCACTATAAAATATTGACTGTAAATCATATTGAGTTTTTTGAGTTAAACCTGCTTCATCTTATGAATCATAATTTAACTTGATATGGAGATTAAAGGAATAAAACTTTCAAATGTTTAACTAAAAGTATGTACAATAGTATTTGAATCGTGTGATCATAAATACGTCACGAGGAGCAACAAAATTGTTAAATATAAAAAAGTAACGATTTTCTAAGAAAAACTAACAAAAACAAAAATAAAAACTAAAGTGCATCATGCATTAGTGAGATCTGATATCATGGACTTTGTCATTTGGTTATGTCTGAAGGAATATAGTGTCACAGGGTTTTGTCAGATGAAGATCCATGTTAGGTATACAAATTTGGACTCATTTTCATGATCTTTTTCTTGAATAATAAAATTTCCTTATATTATAGTTGCAGTCAGAGTTCTCATTGTACTCTAAAAATGGTCTATGGAGGTAGTGGTGACATGCTAAGACCATTGTTTTACTGATTCATTAAGATGACCAAAAAACAACATCAGAAAATGTTTCAAGAATCTCAAATTACAAAACTACAACATAAAGGAATTACAGAGAATTAATTTTGGACCCCATGGTTGCCGTTGGTCTGCGGCCGGGAGTTCATCAATAATTAACGAGAAGGCTTTGCAATTTGGAACAAGTTATAGTCCCTAACCAAATATGTTAAAATTTTCCTTAGAAATGGTAGAGGAAACAGGGAATAACATAAGAAAACTTGAGAACAACAAGTGCTAGATAACAACTTTTTTTAATCCTAATCCACATATATAATATACATTTGAGGATCAACGAGACAACAATCTGCATTGCATGACAAACAAGTTTGATGCGTCCTACCTCAGTATATTCTTCCTCCTTTCCGAAAAACTCATCAAAAGATGACGAGGAATCAAACAGGATAACTGGAGAAGGCTAACCAATCAGCTCCGAAAGCGGTCAAGAAGCTGAAAACAAAGAGGGAACATGTCAGAACCTAGCATGACCTTGATACAAAAACTGAAACATCTGCAAAATAAATGCCCCTGTCAATCATCTAAACCTTTCCCCCCCAAGTTACACCATAATGGCCATTTATTAGCTATGATTCCAGATAAAAGATCAGTTACCTTTCTAGTTCTTATAGATATGAGAACATGAAACTTGCCCCTGCGAGTACTAAGGATGCACACGTACATCCATGATTCAGATTTATATAGTGGGATTTGCTTGAAGGTTTAAGGCACTACATAACACCAATGTAATGGATTTAATATGTTTCTATTCACAAAGAGTAGACTATGACATAAATCTGATATGGTAACCAAAATGTGGCGCCCTATGGTACACAATAGTGGCACACTGGGCATGGTTAATCCCCCCGTTCAACCTTTGGCCCTTCATTTAACCATTATCAAATGCAAGTTTCAAAAATATGACCATTTATCTGATAAAACCAGGAACCTTGAGCACAAATTAAACTACAGGAGCGCGATTTGCACAACCAAAGCATGAAAGACCAAATTGCAACTTCAAACAACCATCAAGGACCACGAAATAACTTCCATTCTAACAACCTTAAAAGAACCAACAATACGAAGCACAGATCATAGCCAAAATCAAAATCAGGCATGCATCTGTACAATATTTAACACAACCAATCAAGGACAATGCCCACTTTCCTCGTTTTGGGCAAAAGCATCATCAACCCCTTGTATCAGTATAATTTTTTTTTAATGAAGGAGAAACCCCATGTATCAGTTTAATTAGATGCCTCTTTAAGGAAAATGGCTTCAAGGAGCTGAAGAGGCTTTAAATCATTCCATCTCCAATGAAGCCATATTTAGCCACCAGATTTGAGATAGAAATAAGTATTAACTTACCAGAGCAGGATACTGCAGAATCCATCCAAATACAGGAATCTGAAAAAGAAAAACCTTGATGGATGGCCAGAAACAACTGCAGGAAAAGATCAAAGACAAAATATTTTATGTTACTCAAGGAAAAAAGACATATGAGAAGACAAAAATCAGATAACTTGTGCAGTAAAATATCCAAAAGGTGCTCACCCGAAGAGCACAATGCATCCATATATTTCCACAATGATACCCAGAACTGGCCAGCGAACGAATATAAGGAAGAGCCCAAGCATAAATGATATTGTGCCCTGGAGTAGAAGAGAAAAGAACCTAAGATGACTACAGAGGTGATGCAACTTGTTTAGTTTCAGTCAAAGAAAGATACTGAATAAATGACTCATTTATGTCTTAAGCAAGGTAGAACATCACATATCAGTGCCCTCCCCTATACCCTTCTCCACTTAAATACCAGGATATTGTCTATGGTAGGGTTCGAACCCATGGCGTGCTTTCCCTCTCTACTTTCCGGAAAGAGCTTAGAGGTTTAACTTAAGCCTAGCTGGCATGACCACAAGAAATAGAAATCAAGCCACCTAAACAAGCTCTATGCTATAGGTTACAGATGGAAGATAAATTGTTCTACATAGCCGAAAGAAATAATTCAAACTAACAGAGAGCAATAGGAATATTTAACTGGGATTTGTAATTGATCAAGTAAAGTTGATATCAAATTAATTGCTGAACTATTAGTTGGATATGTAACAATCTAAAGTTGCATTGGCCGCGTACCAGAAACATCTGCAGAAGATGCAATTAACAAAATTACAGAATTTCAATACATATGGTCTGATATAGAGAGGTGATTAGACATGACATGGCAAAACTGTAACTTACCAAGGACACATTACCCTAGATAGGAAGATATAGAGGTCGGGGATTAGGATTAAGGGTTAGTAGGTAGTCGAGCATTGTCTAGTTCTCTTATCAGTTTTATTATTATTACTCTCCTCTATCTTATTCTTCAATCTTAGTATTAACTATTGTTTCATTTGCTTCAATTATCGTATTACTTGTTGTTGCTACTATTCTCTTCTTCAAATTCTTAGCTATTGCATTTCCTTTATATGCTTGGACCCTTTTTAATATGCTTTACTAGAGCCAAGGGTCTACCGAAAACAACCTCTCTATCCTCACAAGGTAAGGGTGAGACCACATACACACCATGCTCCTCATAACCCACTTGTGGGATTATACTGGGTTTGTTGTTGTTGTTGCAATACATATGGGAGATTGTGAACATTAAACCTTTTTACTATTTCCGTTACTAAACCAAGAAGTTTATATTGCCTCACTAAAGAGTAACGGAGCCTCTCCAGACATTTTTATATTAATGATCTTTTCCCAGAGAATCTGAAGGTTTGCCTTGGTAACCTTTCATTCAGTATATTTTACGACATTTTGGGTTAAAATTTTGTGACCTGTTCCTGGACTTCTTAGTTTCTTTCTTCAGTATTTTTGAATAGAAAACGAAACTAATTAAAAAAGCTTTTCCTCAGAGAACAAAGTAAATCTACCTAAACAGGCAGCAAAAAACCTTGTGCAAGAGAGCAATTAGTTTTCAGAGTTGTATTTAAGCCACAACGAGACATTGTGTTCGCATTTAACAACTGAAGCTTCAGCAATGCCTAAAGCATAATGTGTGCCAAATTGATCAAATGGAAGAGATAAATCTGCTAGATCTATTAAGCTACACCACATAAATATGAGATTGCTCTTATATACAGAAAATTGCTAATATAAGCAGCAGAAAATGCTATTACTATGCAGTTAATGAACTATAACAGGACAATAGGATGTATTTCTCAATTACTTACCGAAAAAATGTCCCTACCTTGTAATTTACTTTGAAGAGCTGTAATGTGGAACGCAAGCCTAGCAGAAGTGCTACACCTGCCAACAATAGTATCTAGGACAAGGTATGAACAAAAAATTGGTTGGTAGTTTCATAAACCAAGATTAGTTAAAACATACATAACTACAGATTACTTACATTAGCCAGCGCAAGTAAACCCCTGTCGAAGAATAAAATAATTGCAAGAAATGTGAAAAGGATGCCAAATCCAATAAGACCTAACCCAATCTCTGCAAGGTTTATAAAATTTTCAAGGTCAGACACTAAACAATATTAGTAAATGGAGCTGTAGACCTTGAATGAATACGTGAATGCATTTATGGCATATTGAAGCCTCTTGCAAAGGATAAGGTTTATCATAAGAGCATGCACAAACGAATGTGCTTACTTTTTTGCTCATCTAATTCATATGCCATCTCACTGCTACTGAGCCTCTTTCTAAAATCAAAGCTGCAATACCTTCCTACAAAACAATTAGCATAAGAATATATATATATATATATATATATATTTCCACTTGGTAGATTTTCATACAAGTAATAGTAACAAATATGCGAATGTAACTATTGCAGCACCCAACCCAGATTCATCCTAATAGTTTAGAGCAACATCAACCAAATTATAATCAATTAAAGAAACTAAAAGTCCATTCTGTGATCAATTTTTGTGACCATATCAATAACTATATCAAGAAATGGGTTTATTTCAGCATCAACAAGAGATTCCAAGTTCCCTTTTTTCAGATTTCAAGAAAAATATCTAATTCTACTGTAAAACAACAACAAATTTATATGAAGCGAAGAGAGAAATTACCACTTAGATTCAGTTTCTCTCAACAATTCAGATCTATTCCTGCTGCTCACTCAACCTCAATCTTCTTTTTCTATTTTTCAAAACCAAAATGTTTTTTCTTTTTTCTTTAACGTTTATCAATTCTATTTGTTTTAGTATTTGTAGCTAAATGTTTCTTCAATGTTCTATTTCCAAAAAAACGAGAGTATTTGATTATTAGTTAGTATTTTTTTTAATTCATGTGTTTCCTCTCTATTTTTCTTTTTATTCAAATAAGAAGGTTTAATGTGTTGATGGGTGCTAAGTGTGAAGAAATATGTCAAATTTATAGTATCTTCATGTAGAATAGCACACAATATTTTAGATCAATTAGGAAATTATTAGTTGGTGTTTAAATATGATAACTCTTTTATACAAAAATAGTATCTAAAGTTATTTTCGGGTATACATTTAATTTGAAAAAAAAGAAGAAATTTTGTGATAAAAAACAAATCATCTGAAAAATTGATCAAAACTACTTTTTCTTTCTTGTGTCTAAAAATCATCCAAAAATCAAATAAACTTTGCAATAAAAATAAGGAATCTAAGAACATGTATCAACAACAACAAAAAAACAGGTGTAACATAATCAATAATGACTCAAAAAACTCTACTTGTATACAAATGGATCAAGTTGCAAAAAGAGACACCTGAGATAGGTGATTCTCAAATTATACACAACAGCTAAAAAAAAAAGTGCAAGTCATCTATGCAGACCCGAATAGGGGACATTGGTAATGAAACTACAAACAACCCTGAAAATAGAATTAAGATACTATTCTGCCCTCTTATTTTCAAGTGCTACATGAAATATCAAAAGTATGACTCTAACAGATGGTGAGCTCAACAGGCCGCAATTTACTAGGCCACATTCGGGACTCTATCAAATACAAAATGATTTTTCAACCTTCTTTAGTTCCCGAATTCACAGGTTTAAGCTCACTGGTATCTGCCACTGAATGATTGTTGTCCATAGTTACCTGTGCCCATCATGGGATTGTAACCTCCTGGCATGATAGATCCAGGAGGAAATCCAGTTGGTTGTTGCATCTGTACTCCTTGCCCCATGTTCATGTTCATGCCCATTCCCATGTGCATTGGTCTAGCCATCCCCATCCCCATCCCCATAGGCTGGTTTACTCCATATATTCCCATGGCACTTGGTCCAGGAGCACCAGCACCCATTCCCATACCCAGGCCCATGCCAACCCCTGCCATTGGATTTGATGAAGGCCTGAGAGCACCTGCACCAGCACGGCCAATACCAGAACCAGAACCCATTGCTTTGCCCATTGTGACAGTTGACGTCACAGGGGCTGTATTGGGCTTCTCCATCCTCTTCTCCTTGCGATTAATAGCATCAAAATCAACTCCAATATCAGCTAAAGGATTTGTCTTAGCTGCATACCAGAAAGTGCAACGTTATGACTGTGAAGGTAAAAATAAAAAATATTTGGGGAGGCAAAAGCATGACAACCTACATCCAGAAATGTTTAAATTGACCAATCCACGACTCAGTGTATCCGCCCACACGGTAGATTTTGTCTCAAATTTGTCTTTGGCTGGTTGGTTGCTGATGACAGGAGCTGTTGAAACTGGAACAGACTGTGGGGGCATTGACACATTATTTGTTTGATTTTGTGAATATTGAAGATTCATTTGTGAAGGCATATGGGATGCAGCAGCTGCCTGTGTAGGGAAAGATGATCCAGCAGGAATTTGAGCCATTTGTGCAATAACTGAACCTGTATCTACCAATCTTGCGTTGTAACCTCCAAAGTTAGCATTCATCTGCAAAGACTGACCAGCAGTTGCCTGAATTCCAGGGTGGGGAAAGGAACCCGATGCAGATGGGAAGCCATTAAGAGCTGTAGATTGACCACTTTGCAGACCAAAACTTGTCTGTGGTGTATGGCCAAGTTGAACTGAATAACAACCAAAAGGTGGGGAATTGCTTGTTTGACCAGAAAAACCAATCTGACATAAAGGTTGTCCATGAATGGAAAAACTTGTTTGTGACGTCTGTAAACCAGGTTGAGCTGCAAAACCTGTTGGTGAAGCATCCTGAGCATGGGTAGCTGCGTAACCTGTTGGTTGTGCAGCTAGACTACTGTAAGATGGAAAACCTGTCTGTGCTGTAAATGGGACACTTGGAATTGCATGGTCACTAGAGGGATGCGGAGAAGATGAGGGAGCAGAAGGCGGGAGAATATCAGCCAATATATCAATGTCCTGGTTGGATGTGGACAGCTCCTGATGAATATAATTGGATGTTGCATGTGTTATACTGGGGACCTCAGCACTATGAGGGACTGGCAGTGCAGAGCTTTGATTTGAGTTAAGAAGGAAAGATAGAGGAGAAATGTTCTGCGGCTGAATTTGCACTGTGTCTGAGGGTGGTACGGCTTTGAAAGGACCATCACCAAAAGGATCTGCAAACATCTGCAAGAAATACGTATTCAGTAAGTAAATGACAACCTTCTTGTATGTGGGTGTTTGTGTTTAATGCCCTTTGTTAATAAAATCTTATTACTTGATTAAGAAAATACTCGGCTAAAGTATCGGTGTGTAATATGATATAGGCATATGTGTTTAAGATCTTCAATCTCCATATATGTAGAGTCCTCTTTGTGTACGCTGGGTTGTTGGCTTATCAACCCTTCTGACTTCTTTGTCTTTGTGTTCTCCATGCTCATAGATAAATCCAGAAGTTAAAATTTTGTCAATAAGCATCCATGCAGATGGTATCAAAACCAAAAACATAAAGTAGGCTGGAGGGAGAGTCATATAGTTTCAGAAGATGAACTATATCACAATCAAAGTAAGAAGAGAAACTAGAAAAAGTTTTGGAGAAAGAATATATTAGGAGTAAGAAGAGACAAAGTAAAATGGAAAATACCAAAAGCTAGACCAGATAATAAGGCAAAAATTGCTCCGACAGGAAAGATATTTCAAAAAAACACCAATCATCTTAATACAAAATATAAAGAAAAAGGAAGAAATTATTGATCCTAGTGCTATTTCAGACTCTACTGATTTTGTACTGGTAAATATTAGAGGGAATCTTCAGACATTTAAACAAAATTTAGGATCCATTTGGTGGGAATCAGTAATTTTAGCCTGGGTATACTAAAAGGTAAATAAAAAAGACTCCACTGTCTCCCCAAGTGATCGACGACAAAAGAGTGGCTATAAGGTTAAAAAGGGCATACAACTGATATACAAAATGAACATATCCATGAAGTAAAGTCAACCTGGTTTGTGACAGAAGATGCTGATGATGCTCCACCAAACAAGGGTTCAGAAACAGTAGTCCTAGAAGCATTAACCTCAGAGGTGGTTGTAGTTGCTGATGCAAGGACTAATGAATTAGAAGAAAATGGCTCAGATAAGGAGCCAAGTAAATCCACGTTAGTGCCAATGGAAGTAGTCGGAATAGCACCATTTGATTGAGCCTTGGCCGCTGCTCATACAACAATTGAAATTATTAGCTCAGAAAAATTAACACTCGCTGTGATGTGCAACGATGAGAAAAATACAGCAAATGTAAGTATCAAATATTCCAATGTGACATGGAAAATGACCTATCAAATATTTACTTATAAATAAGACTACACTGATACACGTGAGCATTAATAGCATGTTTGACAAAGCTGCAGTAATCAACTTATTTTGAGATGTAGGAGTACTTATTAGAAGTTGCTTTAGGATTGCAGTTTGTGTTTGAAATCATTTGAGAAATGCTTTTGTTATTAATTCGTGTTTGGCCAATGTTCCAAAAAGTGTTTTGGATGTCAAATTACCATACTACTACTTTAAGAATTTGATATGGTTAATCTAGTCCTAAAAAAATCAAAAGCACTTATTTTTGGAAGAAAATAATTTTTTCCGGCCCCTACTAATAATAAACACTTACTCTTGAGAATGAAGGTATTCAGTCAAGCTTTTTGTGAAAAAAATAAATGCCTTTAGGAAAAACAACATTTTTTTGACCTTCCATCCAAACAGTTATAAGCTAACTTGCCTACTGATCATTTACCTGAAAAAGAAGCCTGAGGATCAAATTCATCAAAGCTCTCAACATCCTTATTCTCGGGTGGAGCAGTAGCTGGAACTGCAGTGGACAATGAAGCAGTAGCTGGCGTAGGAGCAGGTGTGGTTGCTTGGTTTGGACTTCCAATTGCATGAGGTGAGGAAGCTTTAGGAGCAGATGCTGAAGCTGTTTCCACATTCCTTTTACAATGACAAATAAAATCAATACAGAATTTGCAGGAAAAGAAAATCGGGCTAAGAATCTTCTCATACAACTATTACCGCTCACTATGTGTGGGACTTGGTGATGCACCAATAGCTTCCTCACAACTGGGTGGTGGATCAAGGTTTTGTTCAGAAAACTTTCTCTCATGCTGCATACCGTTAACACTGAAATTGAACATGTAAATTTTGTCATAAAGGGAACACTTTCCTAATTAGTCTAACGTTGTATATGTGTGTGTACGTATCATCTAATGCTATATATACATACAAGGTTTACTTCATACAAGAAAGAAAACCACATACAATGTCTAATAACAAAACTTACAAAAAAATAAGAAGAGTCAATAATATCACCTTCCATCTTGAGAGCCATCCTCAGCCCTTGCACCACTTCCTCTACTGGTACAAGGCAATAATCAAACATGAAGATTAAAGTAATGTATTAGTACTAGTGAAGAAGGTCAGAACATTAATGAGTTGAAGGAACTGCAAATCAAATTTCAGAATAATGGCAATTATAACTAGGAAGACGTTTTAAATACCATACATGGATTACTGGGCACGCCAGTATGATATAGCCCATTTGAATAAAATAGGGTGCTAGAGAAAAACCTATTCAGTCATCTATCAGAATTTGAACTTACACTACACAACAAACTCCGTCTTCGAAGATAATATGAAAAGGGGAGAAGACAAACCTAGAAGAGTATTGACCATCATCATCATAAGTACGATCCCTGTTTTTGTCGGAGCTTCTACTTCCTGAGCCATTACTGTAGTCATCTACATTCTGACTTCTTCCGCAATGACCACCATCCCCATTTCCATCTTGGCCGCAGTCATCATAACCTCTACCATATCTATCCCCATCACGGTTGTATGAATCACCATACTTGCCATATTTGTCCTCATCTCCGTAATCCCATTCTTTTTCTCTTCCATATCCATTTGTCTCTTCATCTCTGTCTCCATAATGATCCTCTTCATATCTGTTACCATACCCTCCTGAACTTGAATATGAACCAGGTCGATGCATGTCACCCATTGATGTGTTGTGAAATCTATCAAGATGATGAGAAAAGTTTAAGATACCTGGCTACTCTAAGGACTACCAACAAAAAAGAAAACAAATTTGGCAAAACTTGCCTTTTAAGAATGTCAGCAAATTTGGCAAAACTTGCCTTTTAAGAATGCCAGCATACCTTCAACTAAAATCTTATCATTCATTTCAGTAATAAATTGTCCATTAGAATAATGTCACACCATCAGTTAAATTATCTTTTTCATCTTTAAATCAATAAAAAGATTATATTTCTTCAATGAGAGAAAAAATGCTCTTCAACTAACCATACATCAAACAGATTTAAAAGATTTTAGTGCTTCAAAAAGTCAAGTAAACAATAAGCAAAATCTTCAATTAGCAGATGTTTGTACTTTCCACCCTCGTGTTTTGCATTTTACTAATACCGTAGGATCTATCCATGTTGATCATCATCGCAGATCGCCAAAACTACAAACTAGTATGGGGACAAAAGATAAGTTTTGTTATGAAAAGAGAGACAAACAGATAAACAACTTGTTTTCTTCCCATACAACAAGAAGTCGGTGCAAGTGAAATAGCCTCAGTCAAATGATTATTCAATGGATGTCCAGTGGTGACCAAGTCAGTCTAGAAGAGGCAAGTTCATATTTTGCGAAAGAAGTATTATTGAAATTGCTTTAAAGCAATTCTAATTCTAGTTACTTTCACTGGCACCTCAGAATCACATAATTCTTGAAACGTATATGCTGAAATTTGATGGAGGTACTGCAATACTGTTAACAATATTTTGGAGTCAAGGTGTGCTTTAGCCCGCACACTACCGTTAATAGTTTTTTTATGATAAGGGGACCCGTAGCAGCTACCCGTTGGGTGCACATAGGGTAAACTTCTGCTCTTATGCAATAGTTTGCAAATCACAAAGGAGAGGTAACTTGCACCAAGCCTCGGCCCAGAAGGCAAACCCCTTATTTTCACTAGTAAGGAGTTTCAAAGAAGCTTTTGGAGTCTAGACTGTCTCACTGACACTCTCACTTAAATTTTTCAACGGCAACCAGAAAAGAGCTGAAGCATCCACAAAATGTAGATGAACAATTTCCATTCGAAAAATAATAGATTAGAGAAAAGCTTATGTTAATCACATTTTATCCGGAATATAGAAGATTTCAAAAAGCTTATATCTCATCACATTTTAGTAAGATTAGGATTATAGGAAATGCAGATATCATTGGAGAGACAAAACGATAGCAATCAATTTCTTTGTCTTTTTTTTTTTTTTTTTGTGTGTGTGTGAAGGGTGGGGGTGCAATTAGGAGTGACTTGGGATAATTACATGTCACCAGTATACAAAGAATAAATATGAATGTAGTGCAGATTGAAGTAGACTTACTTGTCCCTATTGGTAGCTGCCTTTTGGCGGACTTCTTGTATTCTTTCCTTATTATTGACAAGAACAACAAGACTCTGAGCTTTCTTTCTAACATTGCTTCCTTGATCTTTTCCACTAGAGTCGATGTATTGAAAATTAGATAATGTCTGTGATAAAGCCCAAAGAAGACAATAGTTAATCATTTTCTCCGGATACTAAAATTGTAGATTATGTCATCAGACTCGCATATCAAAACAAAGAAGACACTTACAGATATTTGGTATGCATGTTCTCTTATTTCATCTATGACACGCTCAGACCCATTGGCTACTAAGTAATCCAAAACAACCAAAGCCTGAAATTAACCATCGGTCTTTATTAGACTACATATAACAAAGCAACAAACGCAATAATGAGCATATTTAAGTCTTCATATAAAACAGAAGGATTTGTAACACATAAAATGCCACATTCAGGAGATAACCAATCTGAAAATTTCCCAGAGACATTCTTATACGACCTTGGCAGGAGGAACAAAATAAAATCATCACAAACCTTGCAAACATGACGCCAATTTTTTCCAGTATCATTGACACGCTTCCAAATTACAGCCATAATCATTTGGTACTCATGACTGAAAATTTTGAGTTGAACTTTTAAGTAGTTGACAAAAAAGAAGAATAACATAATTAAATAAAGATGTTGGTAAAGACAAGCCTACTAGTTTCTTGAAGCTTGAGCAATATCAGCAAGAAGTGATCCATGAGGAGCCCAGGGCTCATTGCTAGTCGCATCAAGTACCTTAAGACACCAAAAAATCCAACAGAAGGAAAAATTATTAGGAGAGGTATCATGAAGAGTTGAAGATCAACATATTTTTCACTCTTCTCGGCAGCTTTAGTTAGCTAAGATTCGATGAGAAAATTAAAGTCAAAAAAAGACAAGCTTGGCAAAGAACATGTGCCACAGATTAATAGTTATCTTACAGTATAGGAATAAGTGTTCATTGTTTTCACCCTTGTATAAGTTTGATAAGTTCAAAATTACTTATAGATAAGAAGATTAGTTATGAAACTAGCACTTATTGTATCGAGGTGTGATGCTTCTGTCAAGGCAACAGGCCTAGTTCGCAAAACCTGATGATCTTTTCATTAGGCTTGAGGCTAAAACCTAGTTCATTATTGGCTATTAAAGGACACAACATTTTTCTTAAAACTTTTAAAAGTTTGTGCTATAATTTCATGTCACATATCACTATTCATTACATGTTCGTGTACATTTTCAAAGGCTCATCTTTTACAACTGTTTCTTGTATAAAATATTTTTTATGAAGAGTAAACTATGTTGTTGCTGTTGAAGAGCAAACTATACATACTCCACATATTAGTTTTCTGCCGCTCCCTTCAAGAGATAAACCTCAACCACAAGTCCCATATAGAAGTGTGTAATATTAAGTTAGACAGTATTCCCTGAAAGTAGAATTAGTTTTGTAGTTGCAGAGAAGAAGCATTTGTCAGTCTAATTAAACGATTAAGGAACATATCTTACCTTTTGCTCTACTGAAGGGACCTTAAGAACTTTTTTGTTCACCCCTCTCTTGCTGCAACAAGAGGGAAAAGTAGCTAATTACATATCAAGCCAAAGAACTAGCATGAGCAAGCAACACAAAAAGATAAATAATTTAAAATAATTTGTTTGTCTATACCCAAATTTGACTTAGAAAAATGAGAAGTGCCATATTATGGAGGAGCGACTAGAAACAGTATTCTGCTAATTAGTATACAAGAGTTGTAGAACTAATTAGACTTACAGGTCCCTCACAGTTTGATCAAAGGCCTTTTTCATTTTGGTGTATGCTTAGCAGGCCAGGTGCTCTACGAAAATGAGCACCCTTCAAGTGATTCTGTAGAGACAGAAGAAAATCATTATATTCACGCAACATTTTTGTCCTCCTACTAAAACCGGGTTCAGAATTGAATATCATCTTTCAGTCAAAAAATTATTTTCTAGTTGGAAGTCATCTCCTCAATGCACGAGCTATCTTTACAAGTGAAACAGAGGCATAGATTCCACAAAGAAGCCAATTGAATATAACACATCGCAGAATTTAGTTACATATATAATATTTGAGAGAGCAAAATGTTGCATAGATTCAATATTACTCATTGCCTTTTTTCCTTGTATCCTTTTGGCAACCAATCCAAGAAGTAGGCAGTGACATTTTGTTCATTAAAATTCCACAACAATTTCATGTTTCAATTCCAAGAAAAAACAATATGCAGCCATTTTCAACAAGTGCGCCTTAACAGAAAACATCTAGATTCGCAATGCTATCAATCAATTAAACAAACAAACCACAGACAAGGTTAATCAATAAGCATAAACCAAAAGTTGCATTCTATATTCTATATTTCCTGTTTGTATACAATTTTTTAAAATTTTGCTTCAGCCAAATAAATAGCCATATTTGGGGATTCAGCAATCAACAATGTTGTTAATTCTTCACAATTCAAAATTAAATAACAAATTCAACTCTAGTAATCTATCCAATGTTCAAATCACCAAGGAATTAACCACATAATTGAAAAGAAGCCAAATAAAGAAATCTAAAATCAATTTAAAAAACAAAAAAATTAGAACCTGATGGATTGTGATACAGCCTCCTCCCAATAAGAGATCTCATACAACAAACAAATAATGAATGGAAAGGGAGGGAGGAGGGGAGGGAAACAGCCTACCAATGAAAAGTTTTGTAAAACTACTATGTTATTACGTATTCAATATATTTTTTGGAGAGAGATCAAAATTATTTTTGATATTTATATTAATTTTACATAATCTCTACTACTATCTTTGTTTATCCAACATATTAAAACTTGTCCAACTTTATTTATTCATAAAAATATAATTGATTTTTTTTTACTATTTTAACTTTGCTATTAAATGATAACGAAGCTAGGATTTCCATTAAGAGGGTTCAAAATCTGATAAAACAAGCACACAAACTAATCGGACTTTAATATCTAGTACACATAGATAAAAAACAATATTAACTATGTGTAAATAATATAATTTTTTTTACTGAGAAAAGTTCGGATGAACACCCTAGCCAAATCAGAGTGGCTCCATTGCTGCTATTAAACACAATTTATTAAATATTTAGATTACTTATAAATAACAGTTATGATATAGTAAAATTATTTCTGTGTCCATTATTTGTAAGGAGTGTATCAAGTCAAATATGAACAAGTGAGTATTTTTCATGAGTACACGTGTTAACTACATGTGTCTATTCGATAAAATATTTCTTTTTTATTTGTCGATAATAGAATCTTCCTTTTTCTGGATTGAATTTGTGTTCTCAATAAATCGTAGTTTCTTTTAGTTACGATGATAATTTTGATAAAGATATGTTGTATAATGATTGATATAAGTAGAGTAATTTGGCGCAATGTTGAAGATGAACATGGAACTCGTCTTAATCCATCTTCAATGGTAGCTCTAATTGGATATTTTAACATGATGACGTCTTACATGTGAGTATGGAATAAAAAATTTCTGTAGTGTAGAATTATAACTTTACATGACATGATTGAAAAATCATAAATTCATTCATGATTTTACATTTTTAACTGATGTTTAAACTTTTCATACCTTTAATCAATTCAACTTTTTTAGTAGTGAAGAGGCTATATATCCTTTGGTAGTATTAAATGTAGTAAAACAAACAAATGGAAGGTATTCGATTTACTTACGATGTACAATTAATTATAGGAATATAAAGTTGTTGCTGCTTCTCGTAGATAACAGCACGATGGGCTTTGGCTTTTAGAGTAAAACATAAAGCGTCGTATAGTTTGGTTCCTGGTCCATATTGTTTTTTTTTAAAGTTGTATTGACGTGTGACAAATATCAAAACTTGAACAATTAGAGGATGCGGATGTTTAAAAGTTATTTATGATACAAGGAAGAAAAGATGATGACATATTGCTAGGTTTGTAACCAGCACGTACATTTTTTGCCAAGTCCCAACTAGTTCAAGAGGCTCAAAGTGGTGGGATTGTTTTTGTTGGAAAGTAGAGAGTGTACATACTTGCAATTAGGACAACAAGGTGATGACTGTGACACTATGACTAAAAGATGACAATTTGAACATGGCAATGCTATCATGCTATTGTTGTTTCCATCACTACTTTTGTTCTGTTTCTTTGAGTGGTAGCCATCATCCATCTGAATGGACCTTGGTGATGATATGTTTAGTTCAAGGTCTAGCTTTTGCTCCTTTGGCCAGTCCCATGTCTTCCTCAGTGTTTTCCTATTTAGGTAATACATTCTTCCTGACTGCAAGTTTGTTGCAACAATAAATAAACATCATTAGTGAAAACAAAATACTAAAACTAATGACTTGTTGATCCTAAAGGGCAAAATTTTCACCAACAACCTAGTTCAACATATACTAACACCAGAGTTCCACAAGTGAGGTCTGATAAAATGTATGTAGATTTTATCACTACCTCCTCGTCTCAAAAATATTAGTTCTAACATAGGATTTGAGTTTGAACGTAATTAATAGAAAAAGATATATAGGTTTGGAGTGACTTACTTCAAGATCAAGACATTGCTCCCAATCCAAAGGAAGAGGGTCTTTAAGTTGAAGATCAACACTTGCTTGAATCATTTCTTGTTTTCTCTTCATTGGAAGGTTGATTTCATGATTGGAAGGAGCCAATGAAAGTTCAGGAAATTCCATGACAAATATAATTCATCAACTAGTGGAGTTGTTGTTGTGTCACTTATAGGACAAGGAAAATTAAAAGCATATCAGAAATTGGACAAACTAAATTCCTAACTTGGAATATATTTTTTGTTGGCAGAGGGTCATGCAAGAAGGTGAGTGTATATAAATTGGCTTCATCAAACACATTTAAAGGCATTTAATGAAACAAGTAGATATATCACTTTAATGCCCCAAAATCCTACTCTCTCATATTGGCATTTAAAATCCTCCCCTCAACAGATGAAACATTTAAAACACAATTTATTGTGCTGTTTCCATTTCAACTATTTCCTTCAATTCTAAACATTTATTGTTCAACATCACCTCACTTCCACATTTTTATTATAATTTTCTAAATATCACCTTCATTAAAAAATTAATACTGTGTAGTTTATTAAACTACCCCTACTTAATAATGCTTTTGAGGATTAAACTTCATTAAGAAGATGATTGTATGAGGATATATTTGAAAAGATATACAAAATGTTTTCTTAAATACTTCTTTCGTCTCATTTTAATTGTTATGATAAGATTTGACACAATTTTAAGAAAAAATTAATTAAAAGTATTGTTAAACTAATATATCCTTTATAAATAACTAAATTTTTATCTACACGTGTCTCTTAATTTTAAAATTTTTAACGCTAAAGGATAAAATTAAAAAAAAATAATTAATTTTCTCTTAATTATTTAAATATGGTATACCTGACAAATACAATGAGATGGAGGGAATACCTGGGCAATTTATTATTATTATTTTGCAAAAGTTTGGGATGGAGAGAGTAGTTGTTGTTCCGTATTCATTTCCTAATGAGTGAGATGATTTAAATTAATTACTAGGTACTTTTGTTTTTAATTCTAAGTAAATGAATTTTTCAAAATTCAAGAGAATTATTTGGACTTTTATATATATATATATATATATATATATATATATATATATATATATTTACCTTCTCTTTTAACGAGATTCTTAACTATCTCATAATTTAAAGGAGAATAGTTTAGAAATAATTGAAAGAGTAATAGTGGAAAGTAAACTTTTTTTTTTTGTCCTTCAATATCGTAAAGAGTGTGTCATACTTCAATAATTCATTTAACATGGACTATATGGACTATTTTTTTAACCCCTCCCTAGGACTTCCAACTCTTTTGCTCCGTGTTGGTGAGAAACTCACGACCTTAAGGTTAAAAATGGGAATGTTTATCATCCGAGCAACTCCCTCTTGTTTATTAATTAAAGGTGATATATTATAATTATCATTTTATTTACTAGAGTATTTCTTAAGATAATATGTGTCAAATCAAAGTATCAACTATGAACAAGTAAATATGGATCAATTAGCGAGTACACGATAGATTTTGCACATGACTTTTAAAGTCCTTACTTTAAACTACCACCTTCATCTCGCATATAGTTCATTCATTTACACACTACAATATAATAAATGTCCTCAATTATTAAAGGGAAGTTTTATGTATCCCAAAGTCATTTATATGTTCATGTGATTAAAATAACAGAAAGCCAAAAGATAGCATGAATGAAAAAGTTAGTAGTTTTATGCAAATGTATAGTGCTGAAAATAAATGGAGGGGTTAATTGAAGGCCTCCAACTACAAAGGATATCCATTCATTACCTTTTGGGGCATTAAATGAGAGAAACCCATACTAGTACCATAAAAAATTTTATATTTTAATTCAAAGTAAAAACTAAAACATTTGTTTTGAAATATAAAATTATGAGAGAAATTCTATAAAAAGAAAATTAATGATTTATATAAATCACTCTTAGTGAAAAATGTCTTGATAATTGAGTTGTATGGAATCAAATTAAGAGGATTTTACTTTACACAATATATAACATAACAAATATTACTAGTATATACTAAGTACACCCTTATTGTATTCCCTATGGTTTACTGGGGGCAAATTTAGGATATAAAGTTTGGATTTTAAAGAAGTAATAATTTTTTTTTCGAACTTTGTATTTCTATTGAGAATCACTGGATATATAAAACAAATTTTGCTGCTTCTTATTTGTTTTTCTTTTTCAAAAAATTATGCAAACCTTTATTTGATCTTTCTTTTTCTTTATAATTTCATAAATTTTAAATTTTAAATCTACGCCATTGCATTAACTTCTTTTCTGTGAAATCCTCATTTGCAATTAATGAGAAGTTGGGAGACTGCAATATCTATATATATGAATTAAATTCATTAAATATAGAGGGAGTATATATTATCTACTACAACACCTCATTTATTGGTATGTGAACAAGTACTTGCAGTTATAGCCTGCAAACCTAGTTGGATACTCTTCAATTGCAAAATTTTACATCTTATGTTCTATCTCCAATCACAATAAAAATAGTATTTCATTTTAAGAGTGTTAGGATCTATTCAACAAAATAAATTTAGTTTAAAATGAACGTCGCTTTAAGAGACTAAAAAAAATGCATTAATTATAATTTTTCAAGTCGACAAATTAACCTTAGTCTAATAACATTTAAACATGATCCAAATTAAGTATATATATTTTGAATGTTGGGGGAATTTGGCCTTGATAAATTGTATTTCTTGAAATTTACTATAGTTATTGATTTTATTGAAGTCGTGTGGCAACAAATCATATCTAACGCAATAATGGTTGGTTATGTTTCGTCCTTTTTGATGTGAAGAGTCGTTAAGATAACTTTTACTTATAATTAATGTTACATCAAATCAATCCATCTATAATATTTTCTCTATCTCATTTTACTTATCATAATTTTTGTTTTTAGAGTTAAATTATATAAATTTAACTAATATTTTAAAATATTTATTTTTATTATATTGATATAAAGAAAAGTTGCAATCAATAGTACTTTTCTTATAGTTTTTTTAATATATAATTTTTTAAAAAATATTAAATTAAGATTAATTTTTGTTTTTAGAGTTAAATTATATAAATTTAACTAATATTTTAGAATATTTGTTTTATTATATTGATATGAAGGAAAGTTGCAATTAATAGTACTTTTCTTATAATTTTTTTAATATATATTAAAATATTAAATTAATTTAATCTAATAGTTAAATTGATTTTGATTAACGAAATGTAACAACTAAAGTAGGACAAAGAGAGTGTGTAGTTGAAATAATTTTAGAAACCTCCTTTCAAGTTTTGCTCTATGACATTCACCTCTCGTGTGGTTTATAACATCACACTTACCTCTCTTACTTTGATTTTTTTTACCATTCTTTGAATCTATTTAAAATAAATATAGTTTAATTATGATTTGACAAGTTTGTCCTTATTTATACTACTAATTTCTTCATATTAATGCACATCACTAAAAATATGACTAGTTCAACAAATATTTATTTAATAAATCAACATAAATTAAAATAAGAGAGATTGATATAATATCATAAATCGGATGAGTGTTGTAAAATGAAATCTGAAGGGAGGTCTCTAAAATTATCCCTACATGTTTCTACACACAAAAAATATATTTATAAATTGTTCACTAATACTACGATATATGGTAACTCTTATAGGATTGAACTAGTCTACGGCCTCAATTTTATAAGTCTTTGTTCCTCTACAATAACGTGGTTAAAGCAAAAGGGGATTGCTTTAAAATGTAATATTTGGTTAGTTACATTTTTTATATTTAAAAGAGTTATTAATCAATACATATATATAAGTAGTACTGATCTCTCCTTTTCGTACTTTTTGTAGTTTTTACTTTTAAAATGTAAATTGTTTTTTAAAAACATTATAGATTGTATAGTCAAATACTTAATCAAACTAATCAAAAAAATTTAGCTCTCAAAATTCGTACCTGTCATATAAATTAAGACTAAAAAGTATTATTTATCTATAAGGTGAACAATATATGAAAAAATATTATATCTAAATTTAACATAGTCTGAAGAAATAATTTTTCAAGAGTCATGTATAAACAATAACAACATTACCTCAATGCCTCAAAGGCTCCCGGTCATTGCAGGGTAGGAGGGGTTGGATGTACGCAGCCTGACCCCTATGTTTAAAAATATAGCGTGACTGTTTTCGGATGACCCATGATGAGCGTCGAAAGTTACATTAACTAACTGCTACTTCACAATTGAAAGAAGCGCAGACAGCTTAAAGAGGCATTTTGCTTTATTCCATTATATCCCAAGCCAAAAAATAGTAAATCTTTGGCTCCATCCAAAATTGATGGAGAAAAAAGTCGTATATAAACGATTTTCTAAAATTAAATGATGACCTAAAAGAAGGAAGATTTGTGCACGGTCGTATGGTCTTTAATGGGCCTTGACCCTTTTATTATTGGGCTATTGCAAATAGCCTCTTTGGTTAAAAATCATGTATCTTTAAATTGAATATAACATATTTCCTATATAAAAGGACTAGAAAGACACATCTTAATTAATTAAAAATTAAACATGCTTCTCAAATGTCACAAGAAGGATCAAACTAGTTAATAGCTTGCTTCTTATTACAAAAACAAGAAACATAGATAAAATATATTATTGATAAATCATATCGCTTATTGTTCACCAGGTCCACCATAATACATCACACCAATATCATTCAGAACATTATATAAATCACCGTTGTCTAAATATGTGATCAATTGACCCTCTAATACGAAGAGTCGTTGACCTCTTTCATCATAAAGTGTCATATTTTTGCAAAATGCATCAAAGTTATCCTTTCCAATGGGAAAAAAGCTTGAACCCATAGGAGGTTCGAGTATTCCTGGTGGACTATATACCACTCCGCCCCATTCAACTCTTGTTACAAAATGTGCAAAGTCATTATCAAACACCTCTCGAGGCCAAAATCCAAGTGGTGTAAGAACTCTAGATTCTACGGTGTACACCCACCAATTTCCTTCTATTAGGTCCTATATAGTTTTAACAATAAAACAAATAAAGGTCGGATATAATTAATGAGTTAACACTTCAAATTTGACGCAAGTTGTTAGTTTCATCCCTGAACGTCTTAAAAACGCTTCTCTACTTGACTAGCTTAACTAAAATATACCCCGAATTATCACAAGTGTTAAAACTTGATAAAAATTTAGGGATTTATTTACTCTTGTTACAAGATTAGGGGTGTATTTAAGTTCAATTAGTCAAATAGATAGTTATTTTTAACATTATCGATAATTCGAGGATGAAACTAATAATTCGTGGCAAGTTTAGAGGTGTTTTTAATACTTTACTCGTAATTTAGACTCGAATAAAGAAAAAAAAAAAGAAATTACCCAACTTATTGAAAGCTCTATGTCAGATATATTTCCTCCACGTTGTGAAACAGGTTCAAATACTCCATCTATAGGTATATTTGGGTTTAGAAGTATAAATCCAGGACATAACAAATTGAAACAACCACTAGTTTTACCATCCTGTAATTAAATATCAAAAAATTATATGGTCAAAGAATTAAGCAAGAAAAATTATAAAATTTATAAAAAAACTAACTAGTTTAGAACTTACCGTGAAATGGATGTATAGCCTAGTCAAGTTGTCACCATACAAGGTTGGGTCAACCTTTATTAATTAAAAAGACAATAATGATAATTAGATATAGGTGAAATGGACGTAAGTAGCTCACTTTATTTATTTGCATAGATATGTAGAAAAAAAATTTGAACTTACTCTCCAACCGATTTGTACAACATTTGTTTCTTTAATCATTTTCAATCGACATGCGCTATGTTGTTGACCTTCGACGTGAGGATTATAAACATTAACTATCACCCCAGCTCCACTAAATTTGTTACCTGGAAAGTCTTCAGTTTGAACAATTGCAAGCTGAAGATAGTAAATATGTATACAACAATTAATTAAATTTGAGAATTCTGTGCAAAGAGATGGGATTAATTTAAACATATTTCAGATTTAGACAGCAAGTTGTACCTTGTACCCTTTTAAAGGTTTATATCTTCTTCTTTTTGAATCAATGAAATTTTCTCTCTGCAAAAGTAAGGTAATAATATAAGGTATATTATACTGCGATTTAAAGAATTTAATTTGTGCCAAATTGGATATTAAAAAAAAGACTGATATGACGAGAAGAGTGCTTAATGTTGGTCAATAACATTGATTGCCAATAAAGGAAAAATATTTATACCGAAATTAATGCTATACCACCATATAAAGCTAGTAAATTATAATAAATCTTTTGACCAAGTTAATTAGATAAATTCTAATTAAAATATTATTCTTATTCTTTTTGAGATATTAAAATTATTTTTTTAACATTGATGACATCATCTGAAGCCGATTGCTTCTCATGAGATAATAATGAGGTAAAAAAATATATTTTTTCTATTAATGTAGCTCCAAGTCTTCGATGTCGCTCAGAGACTGACAAAAATTTATACTAATAAAGTAGTAGAATGTGATTGATGATGATCGGACAAAAGCCTTCGTAGAAACTAGATGTATCAAAATTAATATTGTCAACTTTAAGAAAATATTATTGTCTTACACGAATAAGTGAATTGTTGACTGTAACACCTTCTGATGGCGGCAGTAGTTTATGTCGAATAAGATCTTCTTTGGTGGTTCTTCTTATAGGAACAGTTCCAATTGGACATCCTCCATCAGGTAATCCAATTTTTGAAAATTTGAAATTACTTGTTGATATAGTTGAAACACCCTCTTCCAAAGATAAAGATGGTTTCATCTATTCATCCAAAAATTCTTTTAATAAATCACTACTAATCATTTTAAGATTTGAAAATGAAATTTGATTATAAGAGGACATATGTATTAGAAGCAAACCTGAGGATTATATTTGTGATTCTTCAATAAAGGATGATCAAATGCAGGTTGTTCGTAGAAGTTCACACAATCATATACATCACCATATTTAGTCTGTTAATACATAAAATAAAATAAAATACTACTGATTAACATTATAAAAAGAGGAGGAAAAAACTTTATAAAACACAAATAAACCAAATTAAAAAAATATTCTTACCTTAATGGTTTTAATTGGAGGCTTATTTAGGAGTTTTAGTTGCTTCTCCAACTCTAAATCTTCTTGTTTGGACAACTTTGTTCCTTCAACCCCATCATAACTCAAACATAGAAAGGCCATCAACAAAAATTGATTTATCATCCTTCCATTCATTATCATTTTCTACATATATATAACAAAAAACAAATTCATTCAAAGACTAAAAAATATCATAAATATGAAGATATAGTAATTTCTTTGTTGAATATATAAAAAAGATGATCATATATCACTTACTTGATTCACCTAATTTCTTGATGTTGAATTTTTCTAGCAACCCTTGCCTATTAGACTACTGATTTTATACTTAATTAGGAATTGATTTATATAGAAATTAATTCAAAGAGGAGATATACCTTATAGGATATGATTTACTTGTTAAAAAAGTTGTCAAATACTTCTCTATCTTTATATTTTTACTTTTTGGGGAGAAAAAAGTTTGAACAAATGTAATGATATTGGATTATTCTCACAAGGAGAATAATTATTTAACTAAAATGAACAATTTTTCATTTTTGAAGATCTTTTTTAATAGGATAAATTGTCCTCTAGAAAAGCAAGTTCAATAAACTCGTCAATGAGTTTAGTCATTAAATGGCTGTCTTAATGTTTTTTATTCCTGTGATATATGACCAAAATATGCTTAATCTTTAATTAATTAAAATGTATGATTTTATCTAGTGTGTGAATAAATGTTACAATAAATTTCTAGAATCACTTAGTTTTTAACATAATATATCCTTCTCATCAAGTGCAATAAATTCCTAGAATCACTTAGTTTTGAACGTATTATATCATGTTGACCAGGTTTCTTTGTTCTTTTTTAGAAAAAAAAGTTATTTTGGAGAGTTGAATTGTTGTTTTAGTCAAATTTTCAAAACTTAAAAGAAAAAGATTTTTTTTTCTCATAAACTCTTTTGAAATCTGAATATAATTATTCTAATTTTTGCAAAAGAAATTTTCCAAAGTAATTTTTTTAAAAAAAGAAAAACATTTGTATCATTGCAAAATAAAGTAAGCAACTTTTCAAAAAATTGACCAAACAGGTTGGTAACAAAAGTCCCGTATTAAAACTGTGTGAAATAATTTGACTACATTAGAATTAATTTTTTTTTTTTAAAAAAAAGGATTAATCATTCCAAAAAGTCCTTCAATGTGTACAAAAATGTCCTATTTGATAAGAATGTAACTAGCAACAACTAATTGAATGAACATAATGATGCATCTTGAGTATTGAAATCTTTAGAGTAGTTGTTGAACTTTAATATAGTTGTCATTACATTAAAGGAAAAATAACGTTTATTCTTTTTGGAAAAATTATGCGGATAAACAAATAAATATTAGTTAATTAGCTAACACATATAACTGTAGTTTAACTTAATTATGGTTCATTGTAAACATCTAGCTGTAATTATAGTCTGAATTTTGTATAGTTCACGCGATTTATACAAATATTATATGTGATTATACAAAAGTTGCGCATGAATCAAATTGTATAGTGAAATATACAAACACTGTGAATTGTATAACAAATTATACAAACGCTATGCGAATTATATGAAAAAATATACAAACGCTATAAAAAAACTATAAATTATACAAATGTACACAAACGTTGCGCGAATTATATAAATACTGCTATAACTATAATTATGAAATGTAATTACCCATACTATAGCTATAAAACAAATTAGACTTTATATGTTTGCTATTTATGAAATTTTTGAAGATTATTTTCAATTTAATGGATATGTATCAAGTGAATAAAAGAATAATTACTAGAAATTAGATATAATTTGGATTGATCATTATATTAATCATTAATTCCGTGATTCATGATTGGATTGCTACTAAGCACTAACGAGCCTTTAATTTGGTGGCACGTCTTTCAATTTTGTACCTAAAATTAATCTAAGAAGTCCTCATATAGTACTACAAGATCGTACGTATTAGGAAACAAGAAAAATGATCATGTTGATTATTGAGAAAACTTTTAGAGAAATTAACAAGAGTGTACATATACTATATAATATTAGACAATTACATTAATGATGTGCTCTTATTTGACAATAATCAATCTTTAAGTAGTAAAAATTCCAAAATTTAGCTTTCTCAATAAGGAACCACCGTGATTCTCGTGTTTGTGCTTTCCTTTTTGCAAGTTCGAGTTAGGATACGCTTTGACATGACATAATATTTTAAAAAGAATAATTTTTTTTAAAATTTGTTATCTAAAATAAATTTTAGATATTTATGTGGTCGAGAATATTTTATTAATATAAAATAAAAATTTTAAAATTAAATTATTTTTAATTAAAATAAGATAATTTTTTTTTAAACAGACAAAATATAAAAAAGTGGGAGGTAAAATAGGATAGAGGGAGTAGTTCCCTACATTTAATAGGTTAAACTACTAAAGAATAAGGTGTGTTCCGTTAAATATTTTTCATGTATGGTCGGCTAATTTATTTGAAAAGTATTTTGTCTTTAAAAAAAAGATTTTCTCACACATAAAGAAAACGACTTTTTTAATCAAAATAGGAAAAACAAACATCATGTGTTATCCTGACTCTAACATACATCATCTTCACTCCACTCATATTTGTATAAATTATATATAAATTCTTTTAGACTAATACTATTCGCTTACATTTCAAACACAGAATAACTTTGTTGTTTCCCACACGTATGATCTTAGATAAAATTTTCCAAGATATACAAGTGTTTTCATGATAAATATTTTCCACTAAATCATTCGTCGTATTATTATTCTCACTTTCAAAATTCAATTCATTGACATTTTTTTTTCTTTTTGACTTGGGATATCTCACCAACATCCATTCTTGTCCCCTTATAGCTGGACTCGATATCTTAACAAAATATATACATAATTTTGGAGTCGATCCGACTATACATGTGAAGTCATCATATTTCAATCTTATATTATATAAATTTGAATAAAAAACAATAGTGGATAGCCAGTAGTCCAAGGTTTTGAGAAAAGAAATGAATAATACAAAATAACTATTAAAATTAAACAAGAAGAACACGATCATATAAAAATTTCTCATGTTTTGTGTATAATAATGATGATGTAATAATCTTTTTTAATGTAAGAAAGTTTCATATCAATAAAATACAAGAGAGATATTAGATATATAAATAAGCAGATTTTACTTACTAGTAATACATTTTAAAGCTATGCGAGCTAGGCTGAACAATATCACTAGGGGTTGGGACGTTATAGATGGTATTAAAGCTGCTCTGTATCAACCATCTCAATACCGAGTCTAGACAAATTTCATGCGATTGGCATATAAGTAAGCAAACCTTACCTGTTAGTGACACATTTTAAAGCCTACAAACTTAGGTTCGAAGAGGACAATATCACAAGCAGGTTGGACCGTTATAGACGGTATTCGCTCTATGTCAGCCATCTCACGTACTGAGCCTAGTCAAATTTTTTGCGGTTGGTATGTAAGTAAGCACATCTTACTTATTAGTGATATATTTTATAAAATTGTACAGACCTAGATCTAAAGCAAATAATATCATAGGCGGTTTAGGCCGTTAGAGATGATCTGATATACATGTCATCTTCATAGGAGAATATATCATATAACATTTGTACTCCAATATATGTTATTTAATCAACTCGTGTTGAGATGAAAGAAATCACTCGAATCATGTGCGTGGACAAAACCATGTAATTTTATGCCATTGTCAAAGTATGATTAAATTAAGATAATATTTTTTTACCATGATTAAGGAAAAAACTTCATTTTAGAGGCATGCACATGTTAATTAGTTAATTAACCTTGTGAAACATTACCCAAAAGGTGAAAAATATTTATTTCCTTGTGTTTTCTTCTTTCTTATGCTTGTAAGAGAATTATTATACTTTAGCTACAATAGTATAATATATAGTATTAATATTCAAACCCAAAAAAAGAAGAAAACATAGTACCTACGCATGTGTCCATATGAATATTGTTAATTGACTTCTGCTTGTAAAATTAATTCAACTTCTATATTTCATTTTCAGACTTCATGATAATCAATTCAAGAAAAAAGATGTAGTATTCGATTTTGCTACCAAGACTCAATTGGGTCTAATTGAGGAATATTCAATAAAACTGAAATGACACAGAAGAGAAAGTATTAACTCAGTGGCATGATGCAACTTTGAATACTTGACCTATTCTCAGTACCTTAAGCTCTCCTACACACAGACACACACGCACCAAAAAAACAAAAACAAATTATAAATGAATTTTTAAAATTATATATATAATATCTGGAAACATAGATGTACAAAGGTGACACAATTATCAAGGAATGTGAGAGGATAAGTGTTGAATGTTGTGACTCTCTATCTCGAGTCATATATTTCGAATTTGAGTTTTTAGATGAAAGAAATATTCGTTAGTGAGCCATTTACACAACGTGGATGTCAATACATCGGCCAATAAATTTAAAGTACAAGATGATTTTTTAAAGAAAATATACTAGTTTTATATATTTTTATTTATTTATATTTAACTAATTGATAAAATTTTTAAAAAATAATTAATACAATAATAAGTTTATTATATCACCTTTAGTAATTTAATATTATATAAAAGGACTAATTATATTAATAAGAGAAAATTAGAAATTGAACAACAAAATTTCTCTTGATTTTTTAAATTGATCTTAATAGAGTATTGCTTCTTTAATCATTTTTACTTGTCCATTATACTAAAAAAGCTATCTAATAATATTTTTTTATTTTATAAAATCAAGAGATAATTTAACATTTAGTTCTTAATTTATCATTTACATTAATTATAATTATTTTTCTATTATATTTTTTAAGATACTCTAGTTATTATACTTAAAAGATGATTTGGTAAAATACCCCTATCATTTATTGTTTCGTAATTTTTATATCAAATTAATAGTGGATAATTATTATTGGACGGAGCACAGTACTAGTACTAATGTGGAACGACAAATAAGTTATTCTTGAATTGATACATTTGTGTCGCTCAGGATCTCTATAATAAAGGTGATCATGCATATTTCGAGTTAATCATTTATGTTGAAGTCGTTGACCAGGACTTCCATTAGCATCGTGAGCTTCAACATGCATATAATTAATCTCCAGACAACTTTAATTTTGTAATTAACAATGCCTAAAAGGAGCCTAATTAGTCTACGATTATGTCCCTAATCAGATCTTTTTATGTTAAATTACTATACAAATTGCTGCAACACAATATTTTATTTATAGGCCAATTCAATGTATACGCATCATCTCTTAATCATGATCAATGGTTCGACTCCCTGCTTATGCTTAGATACATGTCATAATTATTTTTGCCAAATAAATTGAATCCTATATTATCCTTTTCCTTGTTGCTGATTTGGTATTTGATTCTTGTATCAGAGTCTGACTAAATTTATATTTACATAAAAAGCCTATTTTTGAAAGGTGATCTATTTTCAGGAGTTCGAATCTAAAATATATGATTAAAGGTAAAAAAAATATATTATGCATCCCACCAGAATTCATATTAATTTAAAAAAATAAAAAAAATTGATAAAAGAAATATGCTTAAACAGTTCTTTCACTGGCTCCTAATTAATATTAAGACACTAAAAGGGTTTTGGTAAAGAAACATATCAAAACCCCTTAGTGTCTTAAGATGATTTTTTTAAAAAAAAAATACTAAAAAACTGATGTAGACGCACTATAACAAGATTATCATGAATACAAATTAGAAAAAAAAAAAAAGAATTTTCCAAAAAGACTTGCTTGTGTTGCGTATTTAAATGGAATTAGAGATGAGTTGAATTATCTTCAAATTGTGATTTCTGTAGGAAGTTTTTTGAGGTTACTTTATCATACACTTTAACTTTTGCCTTTAAAAATGGACACATATTTCCTTAACGAGGATATGTCGAATATTCCGTAAAATCTTTGGTGGTCATAAAGAGATTGAGTTTCTAAATATTTCATAAAATTTTGAGTATTTTTAAACAGATAAAATCTAGAATATCTCATAAATACTCAAAAAAAAAAAATCAAGATTTTGAATATTTTTCATAAATTTTAGAATAATATTACTCGATTTTATATTCGCAATCAAATATATCAGAAGAAAGGCTTTATATTATTTTATATTAAAAAAATACACTATTGCCGATTCTCAAATCATGAAAAATATCTAGAAGAGGAGAATCAAGGATAGCTTAGACATAAAGTGATACTCATCGTCATTGAAGAGAATAATCAAGACTTATGCATAAAGTTATACTCATCAATAAAATCTTCATTTCATTGATTAATTAAATTTCTATTTTATCATATTTTATTTATGATTATAATTTATTTTCTGTCCCTCAAATTTAAACTTTATTGCAAATATTAGTATACTTAAATTATTATGTTTATTTATTACTTGTATAAATAATTTAGTTTGGGTCTCTTTTTAATACATTAATATCACTACAACGAATTGTTCATTTGTTTGCTTTAAATGTTGACACAATTTATTGAATTTTTTTATGTTCTCCACCCAATTTGTTCTACTTTAATTGCATATTTGTTGACAAAACTACATTGGACTACAACTAGGTCTCGTAATTTCTATATCGTACCAATATCATATTACAACTACAAATATTAAACTATGAAAATATGGAATATTGCAATAAGAGTAAATGTGGATTTATAGTATTAAACGATTTTCGTTCATTTTAGTAATTGACTCGATTCAGAAAGAGAAAATTAGCGCAGCTAATCTAGGACAAATTTTATCCTTAGTAGTAATTTTTTTTGAACACTACAAACGTGGTAATAGAGTAATTTAGTAATGAGAGATTACTGGAAACAACAGTTTTATATTTTTAAACATAGGGGTTAGGCTGCGTAAATTCGATCCCCCTCACCCTGCAATGAGCCGGAGCCTTTTGAGGCACTGAAGTATGTTATTCTTGTTGTTGTAGTAATGAGAGATTATATCTCCAAATATAAGTGATAATGAAAGAAAACACAATCTTTATTAGTGTTATTTTAAAAAGACGCATATAAAAGAAAGAAATACGATAAATAATTTGAATCAGAGAATGCTTTTTTTATTTTTGTTGTTGCTAATCCCATGGTGTATTTTAGACTTAATTTGGTCGGAAAAGCTTGGTTTGCTGGTATTAAAAGTATCCACAATATAATGTGAGTATAAGAAACTTGACCAATACTTAGTGTGAATAGAACACAACTTACTATTCATTAATTCCACCAATTTTTGGTAAACCACCTTTTCCGGGAGTATTTCGTTTTTCCTTTTTTGAAATTGGATGTTTAAATTATAATTCATGATATATATGTATATGTTTTGTAACTTCAACGACGACAATTCACAAAAGTCCAAAAATGTAAAAATGATTTAAATTAATCTGAATACACTAACAGTGTAAGCATCAGTTTATATTCAATGCTAAAAGATTATTATTTTTCATTGAAATTTTCTTCTATATTAGTGAGGAAAAAAGTACAGTATTCTCTCCATCCTATTTTAGTTGTCATGATAATGTTTGCCACAATCTTTAAGAAAAAATTAATTAGAAGCATTGTTTGACTATCCATTCTAAATAGCTAAATTTTTTTTATCTATATAAGTGTCTCTTAATTTTAGAATAATTAATGCTCAGGGCAATGTTGAAAAAAATAATTAACTCTCTCTTATTTATCTAAATTGATAATTATTTTTTAATATAATTGACAACTAAAATGGGATGGAGAGAATAGTATTTTCATATGAAAAAATTAGGTTATTTTCCATTAATTCAATGAGATTTTTTTTGTAACATGCATTTTTTCTATGACCTAGTTTAATTTGACGAAAAATAAGCAAATCATATTCTGTAACAAATTTTCTCATTGATTAGTGCTAAAAGAGCCTCTATTTCTAAGTGTAGTGATTGTCATTGAACATTTTTCTACTAATGCCACCAGATTGTTGAAATTTATTTTAAAAAACATATGAAGATACAAAGTCGAAGAAAGAAAAAGGTATCCCCTTAATTCTTTTTTTTTCTTTTCTTTTTGCACCACTGAAAAAAATAGAAATCGTCGATGAATAAATTTGTAGATAAACAATGAAAAATTTAGCGTCAATCTTATTTAACAATGGATTAACGATATATGATCACAAAATTCTGTTAGTTATACGAGCAATTAATTGGCAATGAAGTTCACAATTAATTATACAAGTTATTTTTTTGGTTGTGGCCTCAAGGTGTGCAAATAAACTTGAAAATATAAGAATAGAATGTCAAGAAGCTGTTTCAAATTCTAGGTAGAGTAACTTGTTGATAAATGCAATAATTTGTTCTTTGACTATTGTAAGCTATTTCCTCAGTTCAAATTTATCTGTCAAATTTTAATTTTCCATGTTTATTAAAATAGTTCTCAAGCATATTTATTCATTAAATTTTTCGAAGATATTAATGAATTGAGGGTATAAGAGAAAAAGAAAATTGTTCTTCTTTGATTTGTTATAAATGACAATCAAAATTAGGAAATATTTTACAATTAAATTTGGATCGAAGAAGTACATTGGAGAGACGTAGAGAGAGAGGCTATTTACTTCTAGAAGTATTTCTTCTTGGAGATCTAAATTTGAAATTCTTTGTCTAATTTTCCATAGACAAATCTAAATTTCATATCTTGAAAAATCTCGTTTTCATAATTTTCTTAATTTTTTTTCTACTTATAATTCTCAATCTTTTAGATATTCATAACAGTCTTTCTTGTCTTCAAAATCACGTTAATCTTTGTACAGTCAACCCTCTTAACTGCTGCTAAATATATGTATTCTTTTTAAAGGTAATTACTAATGACAATTACATTTTAACACTATTTGTAAATGTCTTTAAAATCTATGACGTCATTAGATCTTATAATAATCAACTAATGCCGATAAAAACTTTAACATTCTTTTTTATGCGCATATATATATATATATATATATATATATATATATATATATATATATATATTGCCACTAAAATATACTTTTCTT
>JAOTQJ010000111.1:26856283-26930465 GCA_025642045.1 Solanum sejunctum | reverse complement strand
TGACGATAAAAACTTTAACATACTTTTTTATGCGCATATATATATATATATATATATATATATATATATATATATATATATATATTGCCACTAAAAGCTACTTTTCTTACCGTAGGGATGGATAAAGATATTTACTTGTGATCTTGTCCTATATATTTAAATTAGATTTTATGAAACTTGAATGCAACTAAATTTACCAAAAAAAACTAATAATAAAATAGCCATAACAAAAATGTAAGTTGAGAGAAATAGGAGCATAAGTTTTGGACGGAGGAATAATAGTTGAAATATGTTTTCAGTAATTCTTTATTTCATCGATCTTGTAATTGACCTGGTCTGAGAATCTATCACTGACTATCATAATTATCATCAAATAATTGAGAATTTTAATATAATATTATCTCCCTTTGTTTTAGTACGTTCTTCTTTTCTGTTTTGGGATTTTTTTTCTGTCGGTGACTCCATCACTAATGAGGCAGAGAGCTAGAAGCCAATTTATCGATTCGATTGAATTTGGTCCTAAAACTCCTTGATTATATGTGTACCTAAATCAAATGAAAACAAAAAGCAGACTCTGATTTCGAATTTGGTTTTCTTGCATTATATACAATCATTAATATTGTACAATATATTTATTGCAAACTATAAACCTAATTTCTAGAGGATGGAAAATCTATTTATTATCTATTCGTAGGTTAAAACACATCACTCTAGAAAATTGATGTTTCTAAGTCCTTTGGGACTGAACCATGTTCACCATATTCATAGCAGCATTTTTCCATTGCAAAGCTGCATTCAAGTGTAATTTACTCTGAGTTCCAGAAATGACAAACTCCTTTGCTTTATTGAAGAAATCAATGCCGCCTTCTCTTTGAACTTGCAACCTCTTTGGACACTTAAGTAAACTAAGATAGGTTTTTAAGTCATGTACACAAGAAGGATTGTGCATCTTGAAGAAATCTAGCAAGATTTCAACTCCAACATGTGCATAACATGAGCAACTCCATGGTACCTCATACTTCCCACCAAAAACCCTAAAATTCTCATTCAGAAAAACCCCAGGAAGTTTTGTTATGGGGTCATTTACATTTGTTATTCTCAACACTTTTACACCTAACTCTTCACATCTCTCTTTGAAGCCTGAGTTTCCAACTCTTGGCCCTCCAAAGGAAAAAACGGTTACAGGTATAGTGGGATCTGTATTCAACAACTTGTCACGATTCAGGCCCAACTCTGCAATGTCATAAGCTAGTAAGAGGGCTAATGCACTCCCCATGCTATGTCCAGCTAAAGTTATGCTCATATCCTCTCCTTTATACGTATTTATCACTCTCCCTACCTCGGAAAGTAATTGCTCGCGGCAACTACCAAGGCCAAACTTCTTGTCCTCGTTGGAGGTGTACAAACTCAAGAATCCAGCTTCAACCTTAACTTGAGGTCTCGGATTATGAGGATCAAGGCGAGCAGGAGTCAATGAGCTCATCAAATTGGCTATCCATTCAGGGCTAGTGACCGTTCCCCGAAAAGTAACAAGCACATCTCTTCTCCCAAGTCTCTTTGTTTCTTCATCACTTGAGACTGCAATGTAACCAATCCATTTCCCACATGATGAGCCAATATTAATATTGCCACCAATTGGGAAGACATTTATGTCTGGCGTAGCATATATGTACTTTGTCACCTCATAGCCTGATTCACCCAACCCTACTTCACTCAACATCCTCCTCTTCCCATACTTGCAATTTAAGTATCTTTTTGAACTTGGATCAAGATCAAAGGCATCATAACACGCAGCCACAAACTCTCCATATCGAATAATCTCCGATCGGAGGAGAGAGTCCAATGGATCTACTAGGTTTTCCCAATTTTTTGACCCTTGAACTTCTCTCCACTTGGAAGCCAGTCTTTCAGTGTTACTACTACTACTACCATTACTACAATAGTGATCCATTGCAATATTAGTACTAGTAGTAACACTATAAGCATTGTTCTTCGATATTTCTTTAGTGGATACCACGGGCGATAATTTGGGACTGAGACATAGTTGTTGTAATGTTAGATGTGGTGTAGGTGGGCTCGGGATACCTTCATTTGGTCTTACCATACATGGCTTAGGCAAAAACTCTTTTGATAATGTAGGAAAATTTAGATTTGAATTATTTGGTAACCTAAGCATTGTATGAATTAAAAAGATACTTAAATATTTAAGAACTAGAGAGGGAGTGAGAACTCTAGATGAATTATATATATCAAGGGTTATTTACTTATATATATTGTGTTTATATTTTTCATGGACTGTATGGTGAGAATTGAAAAGGGTGTTGTTGAGGTGGGGCAGGGAGGAAAATTGAAGAAAATAAAGACATGTTTGGCGAGTAATTTGACTGAGTAAAGAAAATTTCCATATTATGTATTAAATTAATTGGTCGGTTGGGCTCAAGTCGTGACTATAATTAATTGTTTAATTTTTGCGGCTACAAATAAAAAACATAATGTAAAAATAATTTATTTTCAAGTGGTTGACTTCAAAGGTGCGTTTGCTATGTGGACGAATTTTAGCGTGTTTCTTATTATTCCTTTTTTTTTTCTTCTCTTAATATTTCCTAATTCTTTTTATAGTGCATCTTAGTAGGAGAAAATATATGTCCCAAAAAGGAAAGTTTCACCATAATCTAAGTAAATTACGTAGGACCAATTCACAATTGATAAATGGGTGTCTAACGTAATTATTTTTCTCCCACATCTTAAGTTATAAGCTATGTAGCAAATTGTTTTTGGTGATGACAACCTAAGACGATATCTAATATTTGGTCTTGTTAAATTCAGAATGTCTAGGTTTATGAATACATTGTAAGATATTGTATTTAGATTACCATGCTGGATAATTTAAAAAATTAATATATGAAAGCGTATAGTTATCTATATTTAAACTGAACAAATATAAAATTCAAATAAATTACTAATAAATATTATATTTATCACAATAATAACATATATAGTATATTCCCATGCACAAGTGGAGTTCAACAAAAATGATATCTACACACACCTAAAACATCATTTAGAAAAAAACATATTAATTCATATGCATAATGTATATATAAATTATTTTTGATAAATGACATTGTAAAAGATGTTGGAATTAAGGTGTTAGTGATGGTCGTGATTGTATGAAGGAAGGTTTACGGTGATGGAGGACATAGCGTTGAGTCGATGACTAGTGCTGAAATTAGTATATAAAAGTGCACACAGCGACGGAATAAAAATTTTATTTAAAGGCTGACACAATTTTAAAAAAAATAAAATTACGTAAAAATTAAAAAGTGTCAATATATTATATATATAAAGAAAATATGATTTAACAAAATAATATAATTTTTTGATGAAAAAATATCAGTTAATATCCTTCAAATGAATGTGATTCCATAATTGGGTTCATGGTTAGTGGTAATGACTCGAAGGTGATTGATGGTATGACAATGGTGGTCAATCGGTCAACATTGTGTTGTAGAGGCTAATGCCTGTCAAAAGATTAGTATAATAGTAAAATCTTAAAAATATCTTATTAATATGATCGATGTTTGAGTAAATATCCTTATATAATATTAAAATATTATATAAGATTTGAGTTACTCAGAACTGTATTTATTAAGAACACTAATATGTAGTTGTGAAAGTAAAGAACAAAAATATCTAACCATATTGTTTCTCCTTAATTAACGAGCTTATATAAGACAAATTCAAATTACTTGAGTCAATGAATTTCATATTTAGATGGTTATACAAACAAAATAATTACATTATCTTATCTAATTTATTTTTTTTAAAAAAGTACAAGAAAACATCGAGCAAGTTAAATGAAACCAACTTATGACCCAAATTACTTTTTCTTGAAAGAAAAAAAAAATTCATTACATAGGGGATTCGAGGGAATTAAGAGATTAGCCACTGTTGAATATTCTTTGTCAGCGAAAGAAAGGGATTTATTTTCGGAGTTAAATTCATCGCATCGGACTTGCAGAAGCGGCTCATTCACGTCAGTAGCCTAAGGAGGAAATTGAAGGGAGGCATTAAACTTTTTAAAAAAATTAATATATATTCTTACAAATTTTATTCTTCTATCTATTTGAGATGCAGAATTGTTTTAAAACTTTATAATTGATTTCATTCAGTAATTCTTTTCAATTGATCATATAGTTATACTTCATATATGCCAGTATTTTTATCTGAAAAGAATATCTATAACCTATTATTACTAATTAAAGTTTGATGCCCCTTTTAACATTGTCGAGTCACCCCTGCGAACTTGTCTAATGCAGGTTACCTCTCCAGTGTGATTTGTGAGTTATTATATGAGAGCGAGAATTTACTCTGTGTAGACCCAAATGATAACGATTGCGAGTTACTTTGTTATAAAAAAACAATTAAGAGATTAGCCATTGTTCATAGGTGATCACTTCTAATTATTGATGAACTGTCTTTAATTATAGGATAAATTAATCTTTCTTGGTGGATAACGATTTAAATTTGTTAAAGATTTAACTTCTCATGGGACATTATATTTTATAATAAATCGTAAAAGAAATAAATAAAAAATATTTGAAAATGGTCAACACGATACAAGGTTTACCATAGCAAGAATTCTTCTCTATAGGAGTTTACTTGTCACAAAGTCAACGCGTGTGGCCCCACCTTTTCACTAAAATCACCAAATCCATTTCATTTTTTGGGGGATAAAAAAAGAAACCTAGTATATATTCATGTATCTATAAAAGAAGATGTATATTCTATCATTTTTCCAACATTTAGGGAGATGAATCCATACATTTTCTTCACCCAAACACGAGTTTTTAATGTACTCATCATATATTTTTTAACTTGTACTTTCTTTACAAATGGGACATGACCAAACCAATAATAAGACCTTTAGTTAAGTGAAATATTGGACTTGGTTTAGTTTAACAAGATAAGTTTCAATCGTTAAAATGTAATTAGCACAAGGAAATGGGCTTTCAATTTTGCAAGGAATTATAATATGGAAAAGTATAACAAAGGGTTTAAGATTGTATCCAACAGGTTTTTATTGAGTGATCCAGCATGCTTATAAGTTGGGGTGATTTTTATATCATGATATAATATAATTTCGAATTTGAAATCTCTAAAAATCTGAAAAGTTATAGCTTATATTTAGTCTACCTATTAGAGGTTTGCCTGATTGCAATGCTAAGTTCAATAGTGTCAATGATCAAATGTCAATACTAAATGAACTTTGCTGATACACTCACTTCTTATAATTACTTAATTTAAAGGTAAATAAATTATACTTTCTGGAACAATTTACAATAAGACAGTCGCATATTTTGTAGTACTATTTTCATTCACAATTACAAAAGTTAAACGCCGACAAGTTAAACGCTTGTGATTCTATACATTTTTCCTTATAAATATGCAATTGGTGAGTTATAATTTATAGTAAATTCTTCACATTTTTAAATATATATTAGTGTAAGTTTAATTCTGATCCCCATATAATACAGAAAATTCATGAATAGTCCTTGGTGAAGTTATTAATGTAGACCTATTATACACTATATATATAAGCATCAAGAAGCAGGCAAGACCATGCATGTCAACTTCACCTAAATAAAATATAAAATAATAGATTTGGTCTTCCATTTTAAACAAGACAAATTAAATAAAATAACTATTTTTAATGTCTTTCAATAATTATATTTGTGTAAAGAAAAAAACTTTTTTAAAGAAGTATAAATAATAAATAAGTTTAGGATATAAGTCACATTAATTACCAATTTAGAAATTTAAAAGATATATAAAAAATTTAAATAATTCTTAAAAAAAATTTATTACTGCCACATAAATTGGGACAAATAGAAAAATATAAATTATTTAAAATATACTATAAATTACAATAACTAACCATTTAAAATATCTAAATAATTAAAATTTTGATTGAAACAAAATAAGTAGCTTATTATATTATTTAAAAATAGCATAAATATACTTCTCGATCGCAATCATTAACAACATATATAAAATTTTAAAAAATATTATCAATGTCAACAATTAATTAATGAAAACATACCTGCTACGTGGTACTTGTATTTCTCTAAGAAATAAATAATGTTAAGACAATTAATTAACTAGACATTGGGATTCTCTATCGTTTGAAACTTGAAAGTGACGAAGGTTGGTAAAAAAAATCAGACTTATTTCTACTTTGCCGTGTAACACGATTTAGAAAAAATACTTAAAAATGCTGTGGTTTATTCAAATTTCAGCCACACAGAAAATATTGATGTTGATGTGGAATTACCAACTTACTTTTGAATTCACTTATTAAACTAAGAGGAGGATTATATTGAAGAAAATTTTGTAAAAAGAAAATGAATATAATTAAGTGTGTCATTTCAACTATATATTGATTTGTATGTGTGTGTGTATATATCACATAATTAGATTGAATTAATTATATGCAAGTTTCATTTACACTCTTTTAAGTGTTTCAAATAATTCTTCTAAACTCATTTTCAGCTTAGTATATTAGATATAATATGTAGTTGATTTTTTTTATTTATCCAGTCAGTTAAAAGATAGAATTACCATTCAAATATTCGATCGATAAAATAATTAAGGTATGAATAATAATAATAATAATAATAATAAATGACCTGATGAACATTATATTCACGTCAACGAATTAGAGGGTTCCGCTATGATACATCATAAAACACTTGGCTACCTCTGGTCAGTTGGCTCTTGCTGCCATCACAACAGTGCACTATGATCAGTTGTGCTGGATGGATAATATTTCTTCATTGTCAACAAAAAGTTTCGAGTTAAAATTTTATATATAAAATAAATTATATTAGAGAGTATTTTTCTTTTAAAAATATTTTTTATGCGTCATAAACTTGGATTAATATGAACTTAAATATGAGTATTAGACATCAAATAAAAAATCAACAGAGCAGACAAAGCAACAATCTAGAGTAGAGACAAAATCCAAGATTTGATTAAAAGTTGCTTTAGCAATTAAAAAAGATTAAGCAGCACAATTATTGCCCCGTCTGGTCCTAGAGAGAATTATATTTCAATTCTAATATAATGTCGATTGATTTTATTGAAATTAATATGAAAAAGAAAGCTAACTACTCTGATGTGATTGTTTAATTTTCCTTCTTTCATTTGAACGTAAACATAGATTAGCTAGTGAATATGCTTCGCAAGGTTGCAAAATATTTTAAAATTCATTTCCCGCTTGGTATGAAAGTGAATACCTCCAAAAATTATTTGTCATCAAAATTTTGATTACCAATATGATCTCTATGTTAGCATCGTCATTAGTCATCAAAACCCTAAAAAAATAATACACCATCAAGACTACAATGTATTATTATTATACTTTTTAATTGACAAAAGAAAATTTTCAATTAAATAACAAAGAACAACATATCTAAGACTAAACAAAATTCTTGTATGTACACAAGGGAGAATATAACCACTTAGATGCAGAGTCAAATATAGGTAGTTGGTTAATACGTGTAGCAATTTTCAATTTTTAGTTTATAGGAAACAGATTAATGTTAAACTCTCAGTATTAGAAGGATAATATGTATGTAAAATTATATTTATAGTTAACAGAAAATTTTTTAGATGGAGAAAATTTTAACTTAAAGGGTAAATAAGTTAATAACTTTTAATGAATATTTTGATCCATCAACATTTATATTTATATTTTAATAACATTTATAAGTTAAATAACTTCTAATCTCTCTCTATACATAGAGAAAGTGACTTGAACCAGTACTGGTTTTGGCTAATTAATTAGCCAGCATATTGCCACAAATTTTATTTTATAACATGACAACTAAAAAGAATGGGATAAAGAAGGAAGTACTAAATAAACAAATCATACAATTTGTTAGTTGTTTGGTTTAATAGATAGCAAAAAGCACCTTAGAGAACTTATCATAACAACATTTTTCGTCTAAATATTAGGACAAATTAGAATATTCAGTGATGACCTTTTTAAAAAAAATAATTACTGTAAAAATTTTGTATTTATATTGCAAGTCTCGATTCTCGTTTTATACAAAATAGAATCCAACTGAATATCCTTTTTTTTAGAGAATCAATGCCTTAAGACGGATCCTAATAGCAATTATCACCTGCTTCACTGAGTTGTGATTCTAAAACGAAAGTGTGTGCAAGTATAGTTAGCAATTAAAACAGATCAAAGAAAAACTACCTAGTAAACTAATTCTTGGGCTGCAACACTTTGTTTTCACTCTTGTTAATTCTAATTACGTGTTGCAATTTGAACACCGACCAACAATGTTTTTGTTTTTGTTTATTGTCTAGTCCAAATGAAACATAAATATGTTTTTTAAAACTTGTGTGTGTTTTCTTTTACATGTTTGTGTAGGGTGAAGATTCAACAAAGGGGTCCAATTCCAAGTAATAAACTTGGAAATACAAAAAGCCTATAGTCTATTATGCTATAGACTATAGTATGTGAACATCATTTTCTATATTATTAATTAATTAATTAATTTAGACCATTCACATCTACATATATCTTTGGGTGAAACTCTTAATTTCTTTTGACTTGATAAAAAGTTAGTCCAATAGTTTTCTAAAACTCTAATTTGGCTGGTCAAAGAAAAGATATATACGAAGAAATTAAATAAACATTTATCTTATATATCAAAAAAAAGTTATTTCTATTAATAAATTATTGGATTTTACATAAATAATCGATGTTACTTTTCACTTATTTATTTTTTATATATAAGTAATATGTAGAACATCTTCAATTGATCAATGTGATGCCCTCTTGAAGGTGACAACATATATAAAATAATGTGTACACAAATACAATAGCATTATTTATAGAGGCAACGAGTGAGGTGACACCACAACCACATGCATGCATGAGAAATCAAATATAGAGACGGAATTATGCGATCAAGCAAACATATATTATTTAATTAGTTATTATAGTTATGACTTTTAAACAATAATCATTAGCTGCCAATATTTTATTGGAGTCGCTAGCGGTCACTCTTAAATATGTATATTGGTAGTGCACTATACAAACAATAAATAAATTTGTATATTGACAACGTCTTAAGCAAATTATAAAAATAAATTTGTATATTAGTAGCGAACTATAAAAACAAATTTGTATACTAGCACCGATTTATACAAATGAAAATACTCATAACTAAGAAACTATTTATCACGTTTGTATATTATTAGTAGCAAATTATACAAATGGATTTGTATATATTAGCAGCGAATTATACAAGCGAAATACTGATAACAAATGAAACTATAACTATAATACACAATTAGAAAAAAACAGTAGCTAAGAAGCATAATTAAGATTCTTATTAATAGTTATTTGTAAAAATTTTGCCATAATATAATGTATCATATACGACTATGACCCATCCTTCGACTACATCTACATACAGCTCAGTACTTAACTATTTTTAATAAGGGTAAATTATGTAATTAGGTAAATTGATGTGTATTTATATTATACCACTATAGTTTGAAAAAAAATATATAATTTATAGCTATAGTAAAGATTTTATCGTTATTTTTTCTCTTCTCTCTTTCGCCTCTCTCTCTAATCTCTTTCCAAATATGCAAATGCATATTTATATTAGTTGCATATATACAATTATTTGACAGGTATACATATTTACTTCAATATATATATATACATTTGTCTCTCTCCATTCTCTACCCTCTCTCGCTCACCTCCCTCTCCCAATCTCACTTGCTAGATTTACAAATATATAGGTATATTAGTTACACATATGATTTTTGCTGGGCTCTTGCTGGGCTCAATGTGAACCCATTCATATGATTTTTCAGGAATGTTGTGCCATAGTCCCATGCAGCGCTAGAATCCAGGGGCTAACATGCACAAAAAACTACTGAAATCGCATGTTTCCTATTCCTTGGCTATAAAATCCTACTAGGCCTCCCCCAACACTGCAGGGCCGCCTAAGCATCTCGTCGGGCTCGTTACGGACCTACTCGTATGATTTATTGGGAATGATGCGATGGCACCCCATGCAGCATCAGAATCCCTAGGCTAACACGTACAAAAAACTGCCGAAATCGCCTGTTTCCTGTTCCTTGGAACGTAAAATATTACCAGGCCTCCCCCAAAGTCGTTGGGCTGCCAGGCCTCCTGTCGGGCTCGTTGCAAATCCACTCATGTGACTTTTTGGGAATATTACGTCGGAGCCCCATGTTGCACTAGAATCCGTGGAATAACACTCACAGAAAATTGCTGAAATAGCTTGTTTATTATTCCCTAGCCAATAAAATCTTACCAATCCTCCCTCAACACTGTTGTACCACTTGGACCTCTTGCCGAACTTGCTGCGAACCCACTCGTATAATTTTTCGAGAATATTGCACTAGAGCCCCATGCAGCACCAGAATTCATGGGTTCATCCCCACAAAAAACTGGCAAATTGCTTGTTTCTTGTTCTTTGACCCATAAAATCCTACCAGGCTTCCTCCAACGTCTTTTTGCCTTATCATATTTCAAATGTTTGCCTTTTTTGAAAAATCTCTTTTAACAACTCATTACTTTGTGATCACAAAGACAAACCTAAGGTCATCTACATGATGTGAGGATCATAAATCTATCTAGCAATTGATGGAATCAGATATAATTATATGGAGATATATGACTTTATCTTGGAAGCTAAGTGTAAAGAGGTTTTATCTTGGAAAATTACAAAAAAGAGGCTACTTCTAAGCCGCATGAGAGTCAGCACAACCCCATGTTTTGCCTTGGGACTACTAGCCGGACATGGCCCGACCTAAATTTTATCTCTCGCTGATAGATGACATAAAATATAATGAGTAGACCTTTGATTTGCGTAGAAACGCCAACAGGATATTGTCCTAAAAACAGGTAAGGAAATTCATATGAATTTTAAAGAGATAATTAATTATTAAAGTAAGCAATTTATTGAAAAGCTATCGCCACAGGAAGACGGGTTGACAAAGTTGCTGCTGAAGGTATAAAATTAAGCATTTGCGACGGCTTAGTCTCCACCAAAGGGTCGCTGCGAAAAATCTATGATCAAGTGTTAGTGGCAACTTATTTGTCACAAAAGGGTCGTCACTAAACATCTATGAAATATGGGTAAATGAATTAAGACAACTTTTCGCTACAAAAATGTCGCCGCTAAAAGTTTTTCAAGGAAGTATTAGCGGGACTACTCGCCGCAAAAGAGTCGCCACTAAAAGTTATGAACTATCTATTAGCGACGGCTTTATTGTCACAAAAGTGCCGCTACTAAAATTATAGGAATTACGTTTTAGACGCTGCTTAGTCGCCACAAAAAGTTGCTGCAAAAGGTATTTCTAGAAACTATGTATTGGTGACGACTTTGTTGCCACAAAAGGGTCGCCACTAAAAGTTTTTGGAGTGTGTATTAGCGACGACACAAAATACTCGCCGCTAAAAGCCTATGAACTAAATTAGCGACGACTGCTAAAGGTATATGAACGATGTATTAGCGACGGCTTGATTGTCACAGAAAATATCGTGGCTGAAAGCATAAATTATGTTTTAGCAGACGACTAAAAGTTGCCGCTAAAGGGTTTACAAACTATGTATTAGTGACGATTTTTTGTCGCCACTAAAAACCTAATAATTAGGCATTAGCTGCGAGTTTGCCGAAGGACTATGAATCATGTATTAGGTCGCCACTTAAAGTATATGAACTACTTTTTATCAACTAATTAAGTCGTGTCGCCAAAAGTATATGTATGCCATGTTTGCCACAAAAAGGTTACCAATGAATTTCCCATGTATTATCAAAATTATTGTATTAGCAATGACTCTATCGCGACAAAAGGGTCACTTTTAAAAGACAACTCAAAACGAATGTTTTGAGTTATGTTGTACTTGAGAGGAAATTCTTGACTATTATTATTATTATTTTTAATCATGATAGGGAACATTGTTACAATCTCTCTGGTCGCAAAAATGACTTGATTTAAACAAGTGACATAAGTCCTGGTAGAGTGAACTTTGGACAGAAAAGAAACTTGAATTTCACTTTAGGAGTTACAAATGATATTGTTCTTCTATATATACAACAAGAGTATCAAATGAAAAAATCCAAAATTAAATCTATTATAATGGCCTTCCCCAAGTTTATAAAGACAGGAGATACAGGATTAGTCACTTTCAATTGAACTCTCACAGTGCTTATACAATTAAGATACACAAAATGATTCAGCTGACTTGCGAAGCAGTTCTGGATGCAGCCTCTTATGAGGTTGTGAATCACCCAAGGGGTTGCCATATGTAACAATAGCATACATCGCAGTTGACTATTTGAGGAAATATATGTGGAAATCTTGTCAAGAAAATGACGATAAACATGCTTCAGTTGATCTGGTACATCCTTGGGAGTGAATGCCTGTTCATGTAATTGTCAAGGTCATGTCTATGAATCAGTACTTCCCAATGATATCTGGTTTGCCAGACTACTACAACGATGCTTTTTCAAGAAAAAAGTGGAGTGAATTGATATTCTTTTTGAGAAAGAGAGCAAAATGTTCAATCAAAATACAATATGGAGTGAAAGAGGGATAAAACATTGAAAAGACCACGTCAAGGACTACAAAGTTGGCGGCGTGACAACTGACCTTGTCAGCAATCACACAATTTCAGATGCATCATCTGGAGTTCCAATTTCAGATGCATCATCTGGCCTTGTCTTCACTATGTTTTCCAGTGCATTCTGACATCTGAAGAAGCAGATGTTAGTATGTCTATGGAAAATCTATTTTGAGAAAAAGAATGCTAACTCAAATACCTCCAAGGTAGATGGTCCAGGAACATGTATGGTGATACTATTATATCTTTGAATGCTTCTCTTTTCGCTACATAGGCCCTAAACTTGCATCTTCTATCCCAAGTTCTCCAGCGCTTCCACAATGGTTTACGAAGGCCATCCTTCTGTGGCACAATGTGAATAATAAGACCAGGTAAATACAACTCTGGGATACTCAATGATGACTTATTTCCCAAAGATGGAACAGCCTCCATAAATTCAGTTATAGGATCATTAAATGGACTTGCATCAGAAGTGGAGCATTCAAAATGACTGCTGAAACAATTTGATGATTCAGATAAACCGATTTCATCATCTGAGTGCAAAACAGAGGATCCTGGTTCACGCTTAGCCAATCCTGCAGAAATAGTAGCAGCACTTTTGCATGAAAAAGCGAAATAGTTACAAATAGAAGAAGCTGCAGTCAAAAACAGTTAACTAGACACAACATAATTAAATGAGGTATGTATTCATATGGCAAATTCAAAAAGTCCAGTAGTACCATTTTCAAGCTGGCTATGGTTGATTTGGTTTGTACAAATTGACCTTGCTGCCAAAGAATTCACCGATGATTCTCCATCATTCTGACAGACACTCAATGAAGTAAAGTGATGAGCAAGTTTAAGAATTGTTGTAATATCAACAGTGCCATCTTCTGATAGTGACTTAAGTGCAGCTGCTTGAAGTCTCATAATGGATGCTACTGAAAGGCGTGCTGAAAATTCATCATTGTTTACAATGCTGAAAAGATGTTAACAAGAACGGAAGTTAATTTACAGCATATGCATAGCAATACTTAATTGTGAAACAGGTAAATCACACACTGGCAATACCTGGTAATGAATTCTGAACAAGCATCTGCTACCACCAGACTCACACATGGGAGAGCACCAAATGTGTAGACGTGTAAATCTGGGAACTGTTTGCGTAGCTGCTCAACACAATATAGTAATTTGATTTATAAATAGATGGACTAATTCCACAAATTTATAGTAGTAAGAGAAGAACTGATTGGTGATACATGGAGATATACAAAGTGAAGAATTGAAACACATCGAAATGGTACCAGCCGTACTTAATAATAGAAGGATTTGTCAGAAATATGTAAAATTGTATATTTACTAGGGTTTGAATCCAGATATAACAATAAAACTCCTAGTTTGGTTGATCTAATCTGACACTGTTAACAAAAAATGAGATTATTCATAAAATAGGGTGCGTTAACCAGCAATGTTGTTACCAATTAAAGAAACTGTGTTTTCTATTAAATGGTCTTGTGCATTCAAGCATTATATATTTTGAAGATATGTACTCCAGTCAGATCATAGCCCATGGATAGCTGGTGAAATCTGTTGACAGCATATCTTTTGGAGATGATTACTATCCATTACAAATATCAGATCAATATATTTAGTTCTTTTAAAATGTAATAATGTGATCTTCACAAAGAAGATCAGCCAGATAAACAAGTCAGTGAATTTCATTCAATCATCCTCTATTATTCTGAATCCAGATGCTTAATGAAGCAAAAGTGTGGTGTTGTTTTTTTCAAAGGGTGGGGGGCAGGGAGGGGGGAAGAAAATGATGCATGTCCAGTACAAAGAGCACCCAAACATGACGGAAGCATTGCATCAGAAAAATGAATACCTTCATTCCCAGTACTGCAGCAATAGCTCCTCCAAGAGAATGTCCAACTATTCTCACACCATATCCCTCACACTCACATCCTACTCCCAGCAATGAGGAGAGAAAACCATCTGATATAGACGAAGACACATAATTTTACAAAAATATCATAGCAAATGTGGAGGTTTAATTCAAAGGGGAAAGAAAAAGCAATTCATTGCATGACTTCGTGTATTTTTTATTTTTCTTGGACTAGGCAAATAATTTATTAACAACTGAGGGGAAATCAATATACAAGCCATATACCAAAATAAAAGAACCAAGACCCAAAGTATGGTTCTCAACAAAAGAGATTCAGTCCTCTATACAAATAAGGACCTTGCCAGTACACCAAAAGAAACTAGAGACAACACATTACATTTGCATTTTTACAAAATCAAGTTCTACCCATTCATGCACTCCTATTCCAGTCTTTCCAAATGACCCACATGATTGCTAAAGCGGTAACACACCATATCCTCAAGCTTCTCTTGCCCCTTTCTATGAATGCAACTTTGCAAAGCTTCCTTCATCGTATTCAACATCATCCATTTCATTCCAAACAAATTGAGGACCAGCCTCCATTACTGACTATCCACCTTACAATGCAAAAAGAAATTGATCTACATTTTCATTTGCACTCTTACACATACAGCACCAGCTAACATAGATAATCCTCCTCATTCTCATGTTCTCCGTCGTTAAGATCGCACCTCTAGTGCTAAGCATACAAAAAAACCCTTCCTCGGAGCTGACGGAATCCAAATGGACTCATGAGGAAAGTAACTTATATGAGGGCCTTTTTTTACACATACTTCTTCATATCAACCTGCAATTCTAGCACTAGCACCAAATCTCAGCATCTAACTTGATGCTATGACTGATTTTGATCACAAAAATAAACAACATGCATTAGCCAGTGCCACCAAAGCACTGCAAGAGAGTGCTTGCATGAATTAGAAAAGGGCACAAAATTGAGTCTCTTTTCCACAGAAACACAGGAAGTCAATAAATAATACAGAAAGCAGTGCACTATACCATCTCCACAATTTCCATCTACTTGCATGTAAAGATCACGTGCTGCCTCAACTACTCCAGAGTGTGCATAGTGCGGTGTGGATGAAACCACTCTTTGACGAATGCATGGGTCAAAATGATTGCCACTGAAAGAGAATGACATATTAAACAAAAATCAAATGGAGAATAGTCAAAAAGAGGTGCTTATATGCCATGCAGAAACCAAGTACAGAAAATTTAGGCAGTAATGGGAGCAAAACGAAAATCACAAACATTGCTACAAAGAACAGAATCTAAAGATGGTATGGTTCTTAAAGGGTGACTTCAACATAGGAACTTCTCCACAAGTTCTAACCAGGGAATAAATCAACTGAAATTGTACAATCAAAGGAAAACTTATCACTGGAAGAAGCTTGGCAAGTAGACAAAGAGGATTCTAAGGCCTTGCAACACAGGATGAAGCAACAAATTGCATTGAAGTAGATGTAATTCCTTTGAAAATCAAATTACTAGTTGAGGAGGCCATTCAAGACACAAACACTTCAAAAAGGATTCAACAACACATCATCAAACCAAGCACAGAATTAGGAGTAGATCTTAAAGGGTGTGACGAGAAGGCAAAGAATTATTTATGAAGATAGACAACAATCAGTTGAACAAGGGGGAGCAAGCCATTGTAAAAAAGAAGGGGGTAAATGAATTGAAAGCATTAGAGCTTGATGCCAATTTTTGGAGTTATGGCTAAGAAGTAGGGGGATAACTGGCAATAAAAGATCAATGAGTTTGAAAATAGTCCCCTGGAATGTTTGTAGGACAAAAGGGCTAAATAATACTTAGTTTGAGGAAATCTTTCAGGAACTTCTTTTTGATGACAGGAAATCTATCAGGTCCTTGTGGCTTAGCTTCGTAGAAAATATTAACTTCAATGTGAAGGATGGCGGGAGGATAATTGATTAGGGAATGGCAGTCCTAAACAATCACACCCTGATATTTAACTTAATCAGCAGCAGGAGTCCACTTTGCATGAAGTATGGTCTACACATGGATGAATCCTGACTTTCAGAAGAATGATGCAAGATTGAGAGATGGAAAGACTCGCACACTAGACCAGTGCAAGGATCAGTGTTGTCCAAGTCGCGTCTAAGCCCTGAAGCGAGGCTCAAAATGCATTGAGCACTTCAACTGACTTAATGTGAGCTTACGTGTTGTCATCAAGGTTCTAAGGCGCACTTTTCCTTCGTAGTGAGCCTATTATGAAGAGGCAACCCTAAACAATTGATATTTCACTTTATAGTTTTTTCTTCTTCAATATCTTTGTTCATATATTTGACATTCATGCTTATAATTATTAGTCTTGGACTAAACATTTATATATTTGTATCTTTTATCCCTTTGTACCTTTCCCAATTAAAGCCCATATTTTATTTGCGCTTAAATCCCAATGGCCCTTAGAGCTTTTTCGCACTTTTTTCTTTTGATAAAACAGCAAGGGACTGCAGGAAAGGAAGATACTTTAAGATAAAGTAAGGGGCTCTTTACTGTAAGTTCTGCCTACAAAAGCATGAATCAGATGCGCTCACAGATAAGGTTTTTTCCTGGAAAATTAACATGGAAAGTCAAAATTCAATAGAAAGTGGCTATCTATCTTTACTTGACTGGTTCAAAAGAATCTGGGCCAACTCATGAGAATCTCAGGAGAAGGGGAATACAATTGTGTTAAAGATGCTATTATGCAGACAAAACACAGAGACAATTTGATAGCTCCATGGACAAGGATGATGTTATATTAGGCCTAGAAGATAATCATCAAGTCTCAAGCTAAAGAGTTGCAAGCCAAGATTGTTGGGCATCAATGGGAAATCAAGAAGATGTTTATCATGGAAGAAAAGTCCAAGTGGTGAAGAATAGAGTAAGTGCTACACATATTTTATGGTTCAAATCCAAGTCCCAATGGAAGAAGATTGGGTTCCACATGGGGCTAAATTTCTGACCAAAAGAGGAGCTTAAAATCCTCATCCAAAAGGGAGGAGAAGTCGCATACAAGCGACTTGGAAAGGGGTCCACATATTTTGGTCAAAGTTGAAAACTTTTTCTTTATTTCCTTATTTTCCTAGTTTGAAGTTTCCTAGTTAAAAATTTCCGAGCATAAAGTTTACTAGTTATGATTCCTTATTTGAATCCATTCTCTTTGGGATAGGTTTTCCCTATATATGGGGGCAGATTTTATTATTTTCAAGGACAAGATGATTATTATAAGTTGAGAGTTTCGTTTCTCACACCTTTGTGTGGCTACTTGGGATTTATCTTACAACCTTATAAGAACGATTTGTACGAGGTAAGATCAATTAACTTGATATCTTTGGTTCTTATTCATCAATTAAAGAAGTTAATTAGTTGTAGACTAATTATTGTCTCTAATTTCTTCGAAATAGGGTCTAGATCACTTTTTGATCTAAGTTCTTGAATTGACTCTATTAGTAACACAAATTAGCTTTAATTCGTTAATTTTTAAATGCTAAGATCAATTAGGATTCTTAGCACTTCTTTTGAATTTGGGGATTTTATTCTCAAATTTCGCATATTTTTCAATTCTAGTCTTTAATCTATTTGTTTTCACTTCCGCATTGTTTTCTTGTTTATTCAAGTAACCCGATTCTTATCATAGTTAGCGATATCTTCATTATAAAATGATCAATCAGTTATGGCACATGACCTGTTTATCAGCTTCAGATGTATATGATGGACTGTTCCAGGAAGAACATCAAATGTGCTAACAAGCTGGAACAATAAGGAGGATGGCAACACAAACAATGACAGATGGAGAATTGTCTCTACAGTGGAACAATTGGGAAAGAAAGGAATTCTAGGTGTTTTGAAGACGCTAGTAATTCTATGCAAAGGATTAAAATGAATTGCATTCTTAGTTTTTGTTATTGGTGCAACTCAGAGAATATAGATGATCCAGTTTCTATTATAGTGATAGTTTACTGTTTCTCTTTTGGTTGTGGATTCACACTGATGTAAATATTTGGTTGCCAACACTTCTGTGTTGTATTTGGTATGGATGCTTCACTCTCGCTATTTCTTTTTGAGACCTGCTTTGAAATGTTTTTCCTTGAGCTGAGGGTCTATCAGAAACAACATCCCTACCTGCCAAGGTAGGATTAAGGTTTCCGTAAACTCTACTCTCTCCAGACCTCAATAGTGGGACTACAGTGGGTATGGTACTGTTGTTGATATCTGTGTTGATGATTTATATACAGATTTGTTACCTTGTCAAAAAAAAAAGATGGTACGGTATTCTATTTTTCAAGTCTATATGTCCATGGTCTCAAAAAACCTCAAAATTAGACATGAGAAAACGGGCAACCTGTTGAGAGGTGGTAATCCAAAAATATTTATCCAGGAGTCCTAGCAATTGGGAACTTGCAAGGTATTTTTAAAGGTCACAAGTACCTAATCAAGAAGCACAGCTCGCATTCCAAAGAGATATGCAGAGATGTGATGTCAACAACGAAGGCAGTGAAAGGATGTCTGAGGTGATGCAAGAAGCAGATTTAAGTGCAAGTGCATATGTAACAAGAACCAAATGAGCGTAGAGGAGATAGATTAAATAGAGAGAGAAGGAGAGATTACTTTAGCAGGCTATCTAATTCTTCTTCAGTAAGGCAGCATTCCCTGCCTAAACCATCAGTTATGAGGTCTTCGGGGGTCTCAGTTCCCCTCACAGCAATTACAACAGATTTCACATTATGTAGAACCACAATAAAGTATGCTGCTTTACACTTCCCCTGGAAAAAGAGATATGGAAGTTGTTATCTTTTAAAAACTGAAGACACTGTTTCGTTTTTGGATCACAAAAATTAAAGAAAATAAGCACAAGGGTTCAAAACCTATTCTCCCAGCCCCCCCGCACAAAAAAAGAGTTGCCTAGAATTGAATAACATGGATGAACTAAGATGGAAACTAGAAGACAAATCAAAGACGAAAAAAACTGGAGAAAAGTTGCATAAGAGCATCTGCAATCAACTGGAATGGAGTTGAAGTGTCGCATATGCCAGTTCAAAGTCATAATTTCTCTAATAATGGGTGCTTGTATTCTGATGGTCTTACAGCCAAAACATCCATGCATACTTTTTATGATGAGATAGGCTTTACTATAGACAAAAAATATTTGTCTATGTTCAAGCTTTGAACTTCTCCTATCTAAGCATGCACTTCAGCGAAGTTGCAGTATTTCCTCCAATGCTATCACCCCTCACCTTGCATGGCCTCATGAGACGAATTACTTCATCAAAAAAAAAAAAAAAAAGATAGGAGATCACATGGTTCCAATATGTCCTTACAAACATAGAACCAAATAAATAACCGAACATAAGGTCGTAATTTACCAAGAAACAGCCTCTCTACCTCTATGAAGTGATGGTAAGGTCTGCGTACATTCTACCCTCCCAGATCCCACTTGTGGGATTCCACTGGGTATGTTGTTGTTGTTGTAAGGTCATAATTTACTGTTTCTTATCAGAAACTGGTGGTGATATGAAATAGGTAACTCGTACAGTCGGAAAATAACATTACACTCAAATCTATTAGTACCACAGCTGGATGGCTAGGTGATCAATGTCATCATAAAACATTTACGGCCAAAAAAAGTCTACAGACCTAAAGCTAGACTTACTTGATTAACACGCCCTTTTCTGAGCATATGTTCTGACAAATGAACATGTTTCAAGAAGGCTGCCGCATGACCTCGCCACCAGTTATCACCTTCTAGTAAAGGTCGCCTACACCAATAAATTTTGATTCCAAAAAGAAAAGAAGAATCAAGCCACTATGCAAACAATCAAACAACAGTTCAAAACAGACAAAGTGACATAGAAATAAGGGTTCAGAATTTCTCTAAGGAAAACATATTTGAAGAAGTCAATAATCATTAGCAGGAACCTTCATTTGATTGTGCTGGGTCTTAAATTATCAGGTATCTATCTATAAATCAAGAAAGCTACAGGAACCAAGGTAATTCCACTTCATCCTTTTATTTCTAAAATCAGTTGCTGCCATCAGTACTTGAGTAGACTTGCATTTGAAGTCCCCTGAGTGGAGCAAGCAGCTATCACGCATCACGGGTTGTACCGTGTATGAATGTATGATACTCTAACTTGCTTCTTGGATACCTCAGAGTGATGAACATCTTAATAATTCTCAAGATCTTTCAGATTTAAGAAGGTTAAGTAGAGAGTCCCTTTAAGCCAAAGCTCTTAGAGGTGATCAGAAGAAGATTACTTCTTTTACTAGCAAGAATTGGAGCCTGTATATGGTCTATTTAAGGAAATAGTCATTTGTTTGTTTCATCCACATAATACAAAACTCAACTCTCCTCCCATAAAAAGGCATCCTGGTGCACTAAGTTCTCAAAAAAGTAACCTGGCCTGATACCTATTCACTCGTCTGGCCCACTCGTATCCATCATATATAATATGCCCGACTATCGAGGGAAATCCACCTCTGAAAAAGTCCTCATCTTCTAGAGGTCAAGCCTTTCCTGAAGAAGCCATCATTCCCCTTGCGACTCTTCCTGCAATGCACGGGGTCTAGGGAAGGGCTGAGCTACAAGGGTCTATCGTAGGCAGTCTTGCCCTACATTTCTACAAGAGGTAGTTTCTACAGCTCAAACCTATGACATTCTAGTCATATGGAGGCAACTTTATCATAAAACATTACAATAACATTTTTCGGCAACTTGTCTGATATGCCGAACATTTTGCTCATAAAGTTGGAGAATCTTCTATGCCATATTCTAGTTATTACATCCTCTCAACTCTGATAGGAGTCCATTTATTCTCTGGCTTTTGTTCCCATGTGTTTGACCCATATCCTAATGTATAACTTGCAGCCAGATAAACTCCTATTTTTTTCCACTAAAACCCTTCCTTTTTAACTTAAGAAAAGCAAATGTCGTTACATGCTATAAAAATCAAGTAGCTGATCTACAACCAAGATATACCAGTGGGTGTCTGACCTGTTCCAAAGCCAGGGAGCAAGAATGCCTTGCCTATAGAGCCATGAACAAGAAAAAAGCATAGGATTTCTTCCTATATCAAGTAATAGACCCTGCAATTGACCATTCCACATCAAAATAAACAGAATTATAATCAAGTCAAATTGAAATGACTTGTTGTCATACCGTGTAGGCTGCTTCAGCAAATGGATGGTAGAAAGCAGCATTGCGCATCCTTTCCATGGGTACAACCATTGACTCTTCATAAGATTTAGAGGAGGAACAACGATTCTGCAATAAAGCTAGTCCTGAATATCAAGAAGAAATCATTTATAAGCTTGTTTTCAAAATGAATATTTACTTACGGTACTCTAGCATTCATATCTATCATTATGACTGTAATGTTAGATGCGAACTATACTGAGCAAAGTGATCGCGCAACAATACAGAAAACCTTGATCATGTCAGTTGAATAAGTATTATCCTCTTAGTTACCCTTGTAGTTAAAATCTCTAAGTTTTTCAAATGAACACCCTCTTTTTTTGATTTTATTTTAGACATGTAAAAAAGGCATCCCTATCAGGCGAAAGTGCCACCAACACTCTTCCTCAGCTGCAAGTGCATCATGATCATCCAACGGCTTGCCTATCCTACCCTTGGGCTGACATTGACTTTGGAAGGCTCGTAGCTATTTATGGATCAAATGTCATCATTTATCCTCAAGTGGTGGGTGTCACCTCCACAAGAGTTGCACTTCCTCTTGAATGCACAGAGAGCTTGCCCATTTATATGAATGTGAAACAATACAGTGCTATCCTCAAAAGGCGACAGGTCCGTGTCAAGCGTCAGGCTCAAAATAAGCTTGTCAAAAACAGAAAGCCATATCTTCACGAGTCTCGACATCGTCACGCAATGAAGAGAGCCAGGGGTTCTGGAGGGCGCTTTTTGAACACAAAGAATATGCAACAATCCAAGCCTTCATTTGGCTTAGTGACTTCTTATATTACTATTTCTAAATCAATACCACCTTTTCCTTGTAGATATCACTCTGAACATCTCAATTGCTATCTCTAAAAAGAACTGCAGCATCCAAAACATCCTAAAATAGTAGTGGTAAGTGTAAATAATCCAACATCCTTTTGCTTTTTCGGGGTGAGTGAAGGTTACTTCTCTTTCTATATCATCCCTACCGTCAGCTATGCTTGCACAGGAATGCACCTAACAAACTAAGGTGGTACACTCAGGAGTTAGGAAATGTGGGATATGCTTCTCCAGATGCATGTACAACCAGCATGATTTTGGCAGAGATGTTCGATTACATAACACAATATTAGAACAGCTTTCTTGTTTTAAGAACCTTTCATGTACCGAATTGAATAAAGGTCATCGAAACGGATTTTAAGGTCTTGCCTCGCTCTACTAATAGTCTTAAGATTTTAGGTTGAGTACACAGATTCTTCCACACTTCCTATAGAATGGTGAATTTCAAATAAAGAACATGTAAAAGTGAAGTACACAGACCCCCTATATCAGCACAAACCTGCCAAGAGCTCCAAATGACCTGTTCCAGATGCACGGTAAGTGACAAGATCACCAAGCAACTGTGCGACAGAACAAACTTCATCTTCCTCTAGCACAGTCCTATGCAGCAGACAGAGTACAACAAAGAAAGCAGGTTAAGCAATCTGAATGAAAATTCAAATCCTGTTGTCAACATATGCAGAGAGGCCTACAAGTATTTGACCCGTCCCAGACAGCACAAAGCTTCACGAATGCCATGATCAAATACCTCCCTATAATGCGCCCTCCAAGCATTATCTTCTGTTGCATAGAAAGACCTCCATCTCAAGACGTCGGCCCCGGCAAAACATTGTACTGGAGCCACATAAGATACAATAACCATAAAAAGAATAAGTATGTCGCGTTGCCACTTCGAACCATTTGAGAGAATCCCTGAAAGATATAGTTCATAAGAACTTTCAGTTTGATGACTGAAACAAAAAATGTTGGCTAATTGTGTTATTTGCTATGGTGAAAGGGAAGGAGAGTCGGGGAAAAAAGGAAAGATGGTAAGTTTTCAAATGCAAGGCCACAAGTGTTATTGACTTATAATTATAAGAAATGGAGTTATCCGTTTGGTGTTTAATAATTTCTAATAACTAATGAAGCACAAAGCCAATCTACAAGTCACGCGAATAAAAGGCAACCTTTCAACTTTTTCATATTGTTAATTAAAAATTATTTGATTAAAAGAAATACTTGATAAAAAAAATTTAACCTTTTTACTTAACAACAAAAAAGAAGGCTTAATACAATGTACAACACATTCTGAGGTTCGTGGCGAGAACCCTAACATGCAGGTGTTTCATTTTTTCTTCTTTTGCTTAGTTATAGAAATTGTTTATTTTTGCTTCCTAAAACCTAGTGTTTAACACAAAGGCATAATTTAAAAAACTGAATTATGCTTTTGAAACAATTCATTACATGGAACTTCTTTGGAATAGCATGGCATTGTCATCATTTAGGATGTTGGTCTTAAACAGTTTCAAGACCAATGAAAGATCATTCAGATTAACAAGGCAAAAACATTACCATAATAAGACAGTTCAATCTCAATATGAAGATCATATGCAAATTCTGTTTCTCTATAGACTACGAACAGAAAAGAAGACACCTATTTCCTAGGATAAGATCTTCAACAATGTTCCAGAGAGAGTTAAGCAGAATTCTGAAGCTGTCTTTAAAACAAGAGATGAAGCGAAATAATGTGAAAGCTGCTATGACATGCTCAGAGAGCCTCAGTATCCCCCTCTTATTTCTTCTTCTATTTGGAGGCAGCATGTTAATCATCAACTCATCATGCACGGTCTAAATTGCAGGGAGCAGATTGCAAGAACAATATGGAAATACTTTCAATGAGGGTTTTCGAACCTGATATACAAGAGGCCATTATATGGTACTGGTTGCTAGAAATAAATTCCATCATGTCATTAGGGACTTGTGAAGTGATGGATACTAATTACCTCAGTTTGGGTATTGCAATAGTGTCCCCATCTGACCCCTTTTATCCACGGTTAGTCTTAGGAGTGCCAAATCTTTACTTTAGTTAAAAACCTTCCAGAATTCTCATCAGCAAGGAAAAGAGTACAATAGGAAAGGAGACATAAGAAAGGTAACAATAATGTTTAAGTTGTTATACCTAGGGAGTAGACTTTTTTTTTGTAAAGAGCTACTACAGTAAGCTGCTAGCTAGAGAGAAATCGGTTTTCCCTCATCTTCCTTTTCTATAACTGAGAAATTTCCAACGGCTGATGGCACACGGTTTGGAATTTGATGGATAATGGACTATCCCTCTCCACTCAATACCATGCTTTTGTTTGTGGAAAGATTCGAACTCATGGTGTGCCTTAACATACACATCACGAGCTGCAATATTGCCACTAGACAAGCCCTAGGAGCTGTTTTTACCTCATCTATCAATTTGGATCCCTAGAGTACCCAAGAAAGGTGTCACCTGGCTAGCAGCTAGGTGCGCCATTCGTACAACTGAAAAATAGAAGATGAAGGGATCACATATATAGGTAGTTCATCTGTAAACACTTAGGAGAGGATATGGGTCATCTCTTAATGCATTGACAGATATCATCATCCCTGTGATGGGAGCTTTTAAGATGGCTCGGGATACAATGGAGCATGTCAGGTACAATGAAGAACTATTTAGTTGGAGCTTTAGAGTGAGGAAGAAAAGACGCCAGGAATGGGATATTGCTCCATTAGCACTAATGTGGATAGTGTGAAGGCAAAGCAATAGGAAAACTTTTGACAGGGAAAGAGCTTGCTTTTGTACATCTGAAGAATGGCCTCGTGTTTTTAATGTCTTGTTGGTGCAACCCATGAGGTTCTTATTTGTATAAAGGGTTGACTGCACTTTGTATAGAGACAAACTTTATGTAGATTCTCTAATTTCTGTATACCTCATGTATATGGGACTTTTTTTACCATTATCAGCAAAAATTACCATTTTCTTGATTAAGAAAATGAAACAATCAACTAGCCGCATCAGAATACCCATAATAGGATTTGAAAAGTAAAATAAGGTAAAATATTTTAATTTGATCAAAATTCAAAAAGTAGTATTTATGTTGCTCCCCTTAAGAATCAGCCATTTACCAGGCCACCCATACAATCTTTGAAATTTGAAGATTTGTTGAGTCCACGAAAATGATGGTCATGTTCATAGCACCAAAAGGGAATTAGGAGAACAGAGGCACATATTATGGAACATCTTAACAAAGAACATCCACTAGGTGCTCATCATAGACAATAAAGCATGTAAAAGCTTGAATGGTATGCCCATGAATGATAGATTTTCAAGAAGGCATACATACAATTTCATATTACCTCTCAGACAGTTGCTTGATGCTGTATCACGATGCAAAAGATTGGTGAGACTGAACAAAAGAAAAACAGCCCCAAGAAGTTGCAGCATTGTAATAACTGAGGCAATTCGAGTCCACAATAACAGTCTCCTATATTTCCTCTGTTATCAGGACACAAAACTCAAAAGTATGTTACAAATAAGAAATGTCATTCAGAGAATTCTAATGATTTTAAATATAGGAAACACTTGGTAAAGGAGAATAATTTTATCACACAGCCATCATAGCAAATGAACATATCTTGCCAAAATGAAGTAATAATATATCTAAAGCAGCACACCGGCATCATATTCTGTTTAAACCATAAATATAACCAATAACCAAAAGTTGCATATGTAAACATCTATAAATACACATGTGAATGCAAAAAATCAGCTGTGCGCAAAATATGAGTTTATTCAAGTAAAATTTAGGCAGACAACACCTTGCGTAAGAGATCTGAAATGATCATTTTCTTGTATTCTAAATGTAAGCAACCATAGAAGATCATCTCCTTGCTTTTTCCCCTGCATTACTCTTAAAACTGGATACAGTTCATCCTCAGTAACTTATCCCCAACACATACAACTCCTTTTCCTTCTCCAATGGCTTACCCTTTGTCATCTGAAAGAAGTCTCAATTTTGTTTCCCGTCCTTGTTGGAGGAGATGCCCATCTCTTTTATATGAGCCAGGGAGATGTGAACCATTTCTCATTCTTTTTATTTTTCTTTTTTCTAGAATAGGTGCAACCATCTCTTCTTCCTGCAAACACTATATTTCATAAAATCTCAAGATTTCATTTTTATCTCTGTTTTCATGAAATGTCAAGAACTCCTTCATGTTTTGCACAAGCTCTTCAATTATTTCCCTGATAGATAGTTTAAAAATAAAATTGTATCTCTCATTTGCATTTTCCATTTTACGGGGAATATTTGGTATAATTATTGATGATGTGATTAACTTTTATTATCATGACCTAATAATATTAACTTGTTAAAATGGGACTTCTACCGTATCTAGGGAGTTATCTATAAGGAATGGTTGGTTGGAAGTAGTATACTTTTTCATAAAGATAAGGTCTGGACTATCTTGGACGCAACTCAAAAAATCCATCTGGTACTTGTTACCTCCCACTAACATAGGTGATAACTGATAAGTACTTATGTCCAAGGTTAACTTTATGCATTCTTAAACTATGTTCTGCATCTTATTTGATACTTGGTACCAATCCAAATTTGACAACAGTCAGCCAATTACTCTCAGTCCTTAAACTAAGAAAAGAAATGTAATACATTGAACCTAGCATCACAAGATCAATAAATATCACTCCTCAAGGAGAATCTAAGCTGGCTAATAAATGAATGGAAGAACATCTCGTAGCACACATTCTTTTCATTTTACACATTCAAACTAACTAATATATTTCTAGACAACTTGCACTACTTTCAAGGACTTCAATTCATTTAACTATTCCAATTTTAAGCATGATGTACCTTAGCATTACAAGATTAACAAAAACCATCATTCCATGAGAATCTAAACTAACTAATGAAAGAATGAAAATATTAACTAGTACAACACATTCCTTAACTTTTACCTAGTTTAGATATTATCGCAGTATATGTACTCAATTATTTTAGGAAGCCTTTTACTATACTATTTTATATATTTTTATTTTATTGGTTGGTTAAAAAGTTCTACTTATTTAGGTTTGAATTTTCTTGAGTTTGGAAAAAATTGTGATTAGTTTTGTTATTCTGCCCAGTTGTATACTAAAGTACATAATACAATATGTTCTTCTCTCGAGAAATACTTTTGTGATAATCATGGACATTGCCTAAGAAACGAGTAGGTATAAGCCTCTTAGCACTACAATCACTTTTTTCTTTGGACAAAGCTATTGAAAACACATTTAAATTTCTTCCAAAGCTTCCTTCCAGATGAAAAATAGTTGAACTTTGATGTAATGCTCTCCATCAAACTCACTTATCAACAACTGCTTTAATATTGTCTTCAGCTGTCACTAATATATTGCCTAAGTCAATATATTTTCCTACCCAAGTCAAATGAATACTTCAATCTCCAATACCCAGCTAAACACACACATATAGAAGAAATGGATACCATAGCAGAAACGAACAAATGCACCTAGAAATGAACTTCCACAAAAGCACCTAGAAATGAATTACCATAGCAGGAAATTCCTTCTTCATCCTTGCTAACTAGAAATGAACTTCCACAAGTTGAACAAAAGCACCTAGATAGAGTAGATTTCCTATCCTTGGTCAAGCTAATGATTTTCTTCTCTCTATAAAAGCTAAGCATTTCCTATCCCTCTCTCTACTTCCGCGAGGTAGGGTAAGGTCTACAATCTGTTCTAACTAGATTCCACTTGAGGGAGTATAACATAAAAAGGCTCCATTGTGCAGATAATCAAACCTACTATAGAATGAAAAAGAATAGGGTTAAAAAGCTACCCGTCTTTGGTGTCGAATAGCGGCCTGAGAATCAGGCAAATTGCTCTGACAAGTTAATATACTGGAAGCAGTATGTTGCTGCGCAAGACCAGTCCCGATCATCGCACCAATCCTAATAAAAGAAACCATCACAATAACAAAAACCGGCGCACTATCGGCGTTTTTCCCACATGTAGAATGCGCGACAATAACAATAACTGTTCCCAAGATAATTATAAGGACATTGGAAACACCCAATATCACCGCCGACCTCCTTAACTTCTTCAATTCCGGCGTCGGTAAAGGCACCATTTTGCGGAATGAATTAGGGAATGCTAAACCTAATCCAAATCCCTTTGAACGATTCCGCAATATATTTGGATTGGGCAAAAGAGGAATGAGAGGAGACATGAATTAACAGATGAGTCTATTTGACATTTTACGAGTTTTGCTTTTTCCGACCTAAGAATCGTCGTCCCCGGAGACGAAGCAATCTGCCTCCTGCAACAACAAAAAGAGACAAATCTCATTTCTTAATTAAATAAAAAAAGGGACAATATTTATTAATTATTGTGAATTTTTTGTTATGACAAGAATTTCACTTAATTTTTATTTTTTTATCGAACTTTCCCTCTTCCTAAATACCTTATTTTGTTGACTTATTTTCCAGAGATTGTTGATGAATAATTTAAATAAAAACTTTACATTAACATTTATTTTGTATCATAAAACTTCACATTACTAAATTTAATTTATGTATTAATGTTTAATTCATGATAAGTCATAGAATAATACTTGAAATTATTAGTCATTACACTTTAATTTTCAGCACTATTATAATCTAAATATGACTATTTTAGAACAATACAAATATCCTCTTAAGATTTTTTAAAAAATATAAACGTTTATTTTGTATAATTGCATTTCTAAAGTTTTATTACAAGTACTAGTCATATAACATAAAATTGGCTATCAATGTATTTTTTTTATTTTTTTAAACTATATGGAAGACACTGGCATACACCTAAGTTAATGATGCATTATTTTTTATATATATCTATAATAGTTGGATCAGATACGCGACATATAGTACGTGTTACCTCTCATCACCACAAACACAATAAATCTATTCATCGAGACAATTACTATTTCACAATTTTAAAATCATACCAATATTTTCAAGTTATAAAAGGCATTGGCATAGAAGAAATTAGTAGTCATAAAGAACTAGATAATTTGTCATCAACAAACAGAAAGGAGTATACAGATGATAAAAGAAAAAGAAAGGTGGCAAATGCAAATGGATGATGATTTTATTTTTTCCAAAAAAAAAAACATAGTAAGAGCTACCAGTTACATCATCCACAGTTATTTTTGCCATTAGTCCAAAGTTCAGAGAAAGGATTTCAAACTGGAAAACATATTACTAAGAATCTAAAAAATGAATCAAAATTGTTACTATTATATAAAAGTACACAAGAGATTTTGATACAACAGTATCTTCAGCTACTACATGCCTCAAAATACTTCTTCCATGAATACTGAAGGACTGCTGGCAGCTCATTCTCCTTCACTCAAGACTGGTACAATGAGCGGCTTCAACTGGGCAAGGTACACAATCGCCCACCTATCCATAAAAACATAAAAAGAATGAAACTTTTACTGAGTAATCTGTGATCATTAGATTTAGTTAAAATTCTATTGTTATGTCATTCTTGTTGGTTGAGTTTGTTTAGTCAAAACTCTCGCTTGTTATATCCAATCGGCAGCACAAATGTGCAAACTAAAAGAACTTATGGTTCAACAGTGGTCCAACCAGACAGAGTAGCAACAACTCAACAATGTAAATGGACTTATTTCCAAAGGTAGCAAAGCATAACAAAGGCAAGAAGTAGTATTCTCTTCTGGTGTAGAACAGCCAGAACTAGCAACATAGTTGTCCGGCAGGAGGAGAATTTTGGTGGCTTAAGCAGAAAACAGACTAAACTTACACGAGGTCCTTCTTTAATTTTTTCTCACAGGAGGATTCTTCAATATTGCAGAACAGAACAAACACAGCTATAGTGAAACTATAGAAACTGAGGTTATGAACACCACAACATCTCTCTAAAATGAAGAACTTCATTGTGAATCCTAGAAAGAAAATCATCGTGTAAATCCTCTCACAGCACCAACCGTCAGCAGTCATCATCTATCCTAGGACTATGAGTACATGGCTTAATTACATCTCCAGCAAACTCCTTAAATGACTATATGTTCTTTGTTGCAGCAGCATCCCAATATCCCAAAAAAGGGTAAACCTACCCTCTGCATATTTTATGTACTCAAGCAATTTGGAGGGTGCAGACAATACATTAAACAACTAGTAAACCAAAATATGCACTAAGCTGAAAGCCTGAAAGAGTAGTCTACATAACATATACAATGAACGAGTGATAAACATGTGACTCCTTTGAACATCAAAGATTTACGCCATACATGCAATGTAGAAAATTCAGATTAAGACTTAACTAGTTCCTCATTTCAGGTCAAACATGTGAACTGATATGTCAACGTTCAAGGAATATTGCAATATGCACCATGTTTTGCTCTTTTATTGACCTCGTGCATGCTAAAAGTGTGTTTCTATTTCTTTTTCCCTTTTTTGTAGGTAGAGGTGCACGAGTGTGTGTGTGTGTGTGTATGTGTGTGTGTGTGTGTGTGTGTGAGTGAGTGAGTGAGTGAGTGAGAGAGAGAGAGAGAGAGAGAGACTCACATCATCCAACAGCACACTGTAGCAGTGATAACCAATGTCAGGTGTAACCTGCATCACCAAAGTTCAGTTAGAGATATCGCAACAGAGCTCAAATTTTCAGTTCCTCGAAAACTTGAAAGATGGCAGGAAACATATAAGACAATTCATGGGAAGAACAAAAACCAAGCAAAAAAATTCATAATTTGCATCAATTCTGTTTGCTAAAACATGTTTGATTCTCTCAATTATCTAAATTGGCCAAATAATGAAATCCAGCATAAGTCAATTCTATCTTCAACTCTACAAGGACTATACAGATATTCAAAACACAAAGTGAGGGTAGATGAATATGAAACCCCTTTAATTTTACAATTTGTTCTCGAATAATTTTGAACATTGAACTCTACCAAGAATAAGCTTTGCTGCTTTTAGTGTTATTCTTTTGTTTAAATTGCAATCTTTACATTAAGAAGGAGAATGGAAATATTTAAACAATTAAATTGATATTTCACTCACTAATAGTCAAGCACATTATAAGTACACCAAAAGCTGAGGAAGCAAATCACACAGCATTTTGAATTCAACTAACTTAAATCTTAAATGTGAAGGACCTCAAATTTAGGAATATCAATGTGGGAAATCTTAGAGTGAATATTGCAGACTTGCAGTGTTCTGCTATCTCATGAAAATTCAGTCTCGAAGGTTTATCCAGTGTCATGATATTCAGAAAAAGGTATTTTAAATTAATATTCTGATTTTTTTTTTCTCTCAAAATATGCTCCGGATGTTTGTTATCTCAAAGCTATTCAAAAACTCACACACTACTCCAAATCAGAGATGATCCTCAAAGAAATTGCAGCATAAATCTTTCACAATCTTGTTATCAAATCATGACCAACGAAGGATATAGGCTGAAAAGGTGATCTTTTTCAATCTACAGAAGCCTTGGCTGGCAGATAAAGGATGCAAGTCCTCAGGGGAATAATCAAGCTGGCTCAACATCACCGTTATGAAAGGGAAAAAGAAACAATTTTTTGATAGACTTTTCCAATCAATCTAAGCAAGAGATAACAAAGTCTAAACCACAAACAAATAGACAATTAATGCAATATCAAGAAACATGGAAAAGACCACGGTTGGGATCCTTCCGCCCTTGACCAGAGGTCTCAAACCTCTGATACGAGCATCAAACACCCATATGGGAATAGAAAAAAAAAATTAAAACAAACATGAAAAAATAACTATAATAAGGGCCAGAGTCTAATTCTATTTCTGAAGTGATTATCATGTAGTAATTCAATAGCCATTAATTATTTCAATAGAAACAAAAAGTCACCAACTTTAGCAAATTATGATTTTCTAATACACTAACCAAACACTAATTCTAATTAATAAGCAGAATTAATCAAACAATTTGCAGAATAATCAACAACAGTAGGCCCAAAGAAATTTTCGCATACAAATTAGTGGAAGGTCCTCTGTTGCAGAGGATTCCGGCAGCGAAGGATGCAATAACTCCGACCACAACAAAAATTAATGTTGTCACTAGGAACCCCATTTCCGTCCAATATCACAACTTTGATAAATCTACAAGCATTTGAAAATTGATTAATTAGGACAAAATCATAGCAGACATTCCAAAAATGCTTTAAGATAAGTATAAAAACAAATAAAATAGTACTAACAAATCTGAATTTATTTAGAATTTCAGATTATTGGATTTTGTGAAAATAGGGATGGAGCTGTTCACTGTTGTAGGATGAAGGAAAAGCAGAAACTGTGATCTGAAAAATGATGTAATGCTAATATTTAGGTTTATAGAAATTAAATAAAATATTTTGAAAAGTATTTGATATCTTTTTCTTTTTTTTTTTTGTTCCATTAATTCGCTGATAATTAATGGAAACTTTCCAACACATAAGCTTTTTATTACAAAAGAAAATGATTTAAATTTATTTTGAAGAATTTGAGGCATTATCTTTAAACAGTCAAAAATTTTGATTTAAATATAATTGATTTTGATTTGAGTTTATTTAGGCTTTCAAATATTAAAAGTTGAATTCTAAGTATGAGAGATTTTAAATTTTGTCACATCAACATAATTTCAACTAGTAAATCTAATTTCATAATATTTTACCCAAATTCTTATTTGTGCATAAAATTAAAAATGTATACCTCGATTATTAACATGTTTGGTCATTTCAAGGAAAAAGAATTACATTACATTATTAGATAAAAGAAAAAGAAATAGAGAAGGGGAAACGGAAAAAGGAAATGACAACTTCCCTACTAATTTTGACATTATATACATTTAATTTTCACACCCCTAAACCATAACACAATACAAATATTTTCTCTATACACATGAAAAATAACCACAATGACAATAAAAATATCAATAGAAAATCATAACAGAATAGTAAGTATTCATTCATTCTTGATCACCAAATCACCTTTGTTATGAATTTGAATTTAGTCAATCGATATCAAACTGAAAATTACATCAAAAGTCAATATGAAAATTTGGTGCAACTGCTAGCTAAAACCTAGAGGATCCACAAGCTTGGGAAGCCATAGCAAGTTCAAATTGTTGAATGGAAATAGAAGGAAAAGAAAGTAAATCTTGCTCCTTTGAATTATCCAATCCTTTGATCATAGGATTAATTTTAGTGGATCCATCCAATCCAATATGTGTTACATGCTTCACATCTGTTGGATACCCTATTTCCATCTCCACTTCTTCAATCTCTTCCTTGTACACTGAAATTATGAAGAAAAATTAGTACATATTTTACACATAATGTACACTAGAAAGCGCAAATCTGATGCACTAAAGCTCCCGCCATACACAAGATTCGAAGAAAGATTCGACAATAATTTTATCATTTACTCCAAGGCACTCCTTCAAACAAACACTAGAGTAATAAAATACTACTTACCAAATAATTGATAGAAGCCTTTAAAAATTTTTTTCAATGTATACATTCCTTGAGAAAGTCGTCGTCTCACTAGAAAACCATTCATTTTCACTTTTGATGGACTCTCTTCTCCTACTTCACAAAATCACATCAAAATAAAAACAAGAGTCGGGATTGCGAAGACAAAAGAAACAAAGTGTGGAGAGGAAAGAAGCATACTTGTTGGGACCTCATGATTTAGTTGTGAATTCTTTGTGTTGTTATTGGCTATTGGAATACTTGATTCAGAAACACACCCTAAAGAGAATGGAAACACTACAAACTTCTCCATGGATCTCTCCTTCATGCTTCTCTCTTTTCTTGAGACGAAAATTAAAAAGAAGATAGAAATGATCACATGACAAGAGTTTATATTATTAGGAGAGAGCAATTGGCTTAATAAACAAGGTAGAATGATTTTTAGATGTATAGAGAAAAGATGAAAGACACACCCTTGGTGTAATATATATGAGAACAAGCCAATAAGTGGAGTCAGTATCCAGACTTTATCGCTATCTCATAATAATAAATGAGTTGTTTCCAAAAGACCTCATTTCAAAAGATAATTACAAAAGTAATTATATTTAGAGTAAGATTGAATAGAATAATATGTAGGTTATAGTAGTGGTTAGGTTGTTAAAGATTTGCAAGTAGTGGTGCCTAATTTTGTCAGATTGTTTGTCCATTTTTGTAAGAAAAACAAACTGAGCCCACAAACCAACCTTTCACATGTGGTCCAAGTACAACGATTCCTCTCGTCAAGAGTTATTTTTGTCCAATTAGGAGAGTTAATCAACAAATAATTAAAATTTTACTTCATGAGTTTACTTGATAATAATTTGATTTCACAATTGACTAGATGAATGAAATTTCATGCATTTACATGTTTGACTAAGCACATCACTCAAAAATATTTACATGTAATTCTTTTTAAAATATATTTATAATCTTGAAAATGCGATATATTTGATTATTTCATATAACATGATAATATATAATGGTATGAATTTTTTTACTTTAACCATGAACATTACTTAAACTCATTTTTAAAGAATGACTAGACCGATTGTGATTCATCGTTTATGTCTTTTCAATATAAAATAATAATTTCCTGTGCTAATTATATAGAGAATATTACATGGTAAGAAATATCTTTTTTTATTTAAGTGGGCCCATTGATTCAATTCCTGTCCTGTTTGTTTGGATTTAAATTATATACTTTACTATATATGATATGCTTTGACTAAATTCTACTATAGTCGTCATCATCATCATCAATATATCCCAGTGCCTCAAAAGGCTCTGGCTCATGGCGGGATAAGGGAGGGTCGGATGTACACAGCCTAACCCCTATGTTTAAAAACATAAAGCGGTTGTTTCCAGATGACCCATGAGGAATGTCGAAAGTTGCATTGACTAACTGCTACTTCACAAATGAAAGAAGCGCAGACAGTTTAAAGAGCCATTTTGCTTTATTCCATCATACTCCAAAGCCAAAAAATAGTCAATCTTCGACTCCATCCGAGATAAATTAATAAATTAATCTACATAATTAATACTGTTTATATGTGATCTAGCAAAATACTGTTTAGCAGTTTAACTATTAATGTCATGAGGGTTTAACTGTATGTTTTCCCTGCTTTGTCATCTGTATGAAGAAAAACTATAGTCCCTCCAAGTGAAAGCTTATGATTTACAAGTGACATGCATAAACTTATATTTCTCAAATGAAAGGGAACAACATACATAGTTTCATAGTTTCATTCCAACATAACTTACATCTCACTTGTATAAACTCATAATACAGATAGCTGCATAATATAACAGAACTATAATCCTGTTACACCTTTCTTTCATTACTTTTTGTTGTGACTTGTAATTAGCTTAGTCATATTTATATGTTTGTTGTTCAATCACCTCCACAAGCACCAATGTTCTTGGCCTCCTTCAACAGTTTCACCACTTCGGTCATTGCTGGTCGCTTCCATGGCTCATCGCTGGTGCATAACCTTGCAATGGCAAGAACGCGCAGCATTTGATCCTTCAATGATCCTGAACCAGAAAAGAACGGATCCAACGTTTCAGCCTCCCTGCCATTTGCAACCATCCATCTCACCCAGCCAACAAGATTGCCTCCCTCAACATCAGCCTGTCCTGTCGGTGGTCTTCCTGTCACCAGTTCCAACATCACCACTCCAAAACTGTAGATGTCACCCTTGGTTGTGGCCATCATGGTTTGTCCATACTCGGGTGGTATGTACCCGAATGTACCAGCAAGGACTGTGCTAACATGGCTCTCACAAGCACTAATTATTCGAGCCAGGCCAAAGTCAGAGACTCGCGGTTCAAAGTTCCTGTCTAGGAGTATATTGCTTGACTTGATGTCTCTGTGGATGATGTGAGGAACAAAACCATGGTGTAGAAAGGAAAGTCCACGAGCTGACCCTAGACAAATCTTGAAACGAGTTGGCCAGCCAAGTGCTTCGACTGCATCTGCTTGGTTTCTCAACCAGAAATCAAGGCTTCCATTCTCCATGTATTCATATATCAAGAACCTCTCATCTGCAAAGACACAATAACCAAGCAATGGCACCAGATTTTCATGCTTAACTTTCCCAATTGTTTCCATTTCAGCAAAGAACTCACGATCACCATGCATGTGGCCTCCGTTCAGCCTCTTGACAGCAATGGTCCGGCCTTCAGGCAGTTTGGCTTTGTATACAGTACCAAAGCCACCGTCACCAATGATGTAACTCTTGCTGAAGTTCTCAGTGGCTGAGAGAATAGCTGTAGGGTTGATCCGTAACAAAGATTGCTCAAAAGTTGCAATGTTGATACTCAGATGCTCCTTTGATTTCTTAATCAAAAACTCATCCGTAGATGTGGGTTCAGTTTTCTTTCCTTGCTTACCTTTTCCTCTGCCAACAAGTACAGATTCTTGTCTCAGCATTCTCAATCTGAGAACTACAACTAGCACCACAAGAGAAAGGATCGATGCACCAACAGCAATGCCCAAGACAGACCCGTAGCTTAGAGTTGGTGGAGATGCATAGTTTTCCCTGGGAGGTAAAACAGGTTCACTTGGTATGCATTGCCTAGACTTAGTGCATACATCAGGGACTAAGCCAGGGAATTTGTTTCCAGAGAAATTGGAAAAAACAAGGCTTTCTATGTCACAAATACTACAAGGAAAGGGCTTTTGAAAACTGTTGCTGGATAAGTCAAGATATGTCAGGGAAGAAAGATCTGAAATTGATTTTGGCAAGTTGTCTGTGATTGAGTTGTTATGGAGATCTAGTGTGGACAAGGATGTCAGATTAGAGATAGAATCATCAAGAGCACCAGAGAGCTGGTTATGGCTAGCATTTAGGACCAACAAAGAGCTGAAGGTTCCAACTTTAAAAGACAGTGGTCCTGAGAAAGAATTCACGCTGATGTCCAGGTAAGTCAAACTTTTGATACTAAATGCAGAAGGCGGCAATGAGCCACTCAACCAGTTATTTGAAAGGTCTAGCCTGACTAAACTTGGCATCATAGATTCTAGATTATCAGGAATAGATCCATTTAACTGGTTATGAGAAAGTATGAGACCTTGGAGGGTTGTGATTGAGAACAACTGAAGAAATACTGGACCTGTCAAGGAATTGAAAGATAGATCAAGCATTGTTAAGTTACTGAGCCGAGAAATTTCAGGTGGAATGCTTCCCGTGAGCTTATTTTTCTGTAGAAGTAGTTCTGTCACAACTGTGCAATCCTTAACTGAGTGTGGGATGGACCCCGACAGTTCATTGTTGGACAAATCAAGCATGCCATAATGCTGGGTGAATTCAGAGTCTGGTAAAAACATATTCTGGAACCCAGAACAAATTTCCTCAGGTATAGGACCAGAAAACTGATTGTTAGACAGAACCAAATTCTCTAGCAATTTCAGCTTAGATATTGATCTGGGAATTTCACCTGAAAGACTGTTTGCACCAAGATCAAGGGATACCAGCTTTGTACATTCAAAAAGCTCCAACGGAATACCTCCAGTTAACTTGTTACCATGAAGAGAGAGATTGGTCAGGTTCTTCAAGTTACCAATGCTACGTGGTATGCTTCCTTCGAACTGATTATTATCAAGTTGCAATCTATGAAGGGTTGAAAGTTTTGCAATAGTCGCGGGAAGTGGACCTTCAAACATATTGTTGCTGAGTGAGATTCCCATTAATGTTTTTGACTCCCATAGTTGATCTGGTACCTTTCCAGAGAATTGGTTTTTCGATAGCTCAAGAGTAATGAGCTGAAGCTCTCCTAGATAAGAAGGCAGTTTACCTGAGAGGTTGTTTCCAGACAACACCAAGTCTGTGAGCCTTGAACAATTCATGAAAGTACTCTGGATGTCACCAGTGAAGTTGTTATCCGACAACAGCAGAATGCTCAATGATTTGGCACCGCATATCCCTGAAGACAACTCACCAGATAGACTATTAGCACTGACATCAAGAACAGACAGCAAAGGAAGATACAGTGGTGGGAGAGGTCCACTTAGGAAATTCTTTGACACCATTATCGACTCTACTTGCGTCCAGTTGGAAATCCACATAGGCAGGGGGCCTGATAAGCGGTTTGAATCGAGCACAAGTGATTTAAGTGAATCCAACCCAGAAAGTTCGTCAGGTAATGTGCCCAAAAACGAGTTAAAGGACAAATCTATTGTTTTGAGCCTTTTGCAGTTCCCTAGCTCTGAAGGGATTGTTCCAGACAATCCGGCATTTGAAGCAATAAGGTAAAGCAGATTTTCTAGCTCTCCAATGCTTGAGGGAAGTTCTCCATCAAATTCATTCTGTGCTACATTCAAGAAATTCAGATTACTCAATTCAGAAATCTCTTCAGGAATACTTCCAGTGAATTTGCAGTTATGGAGATCAAGTATCTCCAGCTGCTTCAGATGGCCAATTGTTGCAGGTATGGGTCCAGTCAACATGTTGGATGCGAGAACAAGAATTCTAAGCATCCCTAGTTTTCCAATTTCTGGAAATATCAATCCAGTCAAGTTGTTTTGACTGGCATCAACATATAGAAGCTCCGCCAAATTACTTAGGCTGGAAGGTAGACTACCAGAGAATAAATTTGAGCTGAAATCAAGAGACTGCAACTTCTTCATGTTTCCAATCTCACCAGGAAGATTGCCAGTAAAAAAGTTCGCCTGAACTGATAGTTCCCTCAGCTCCTTTAGCTCACAAATTGTTGATGGTAAACTGCCTGAGAAACCATTACTGTCGAGTACAAGATATCTCAGGTTTCTCAGGTTAGATATAGTTGGAGGCAGCTCGCCAGTTAACCGGTTATCAGCCAAGTCCAGTGTCTCCATATTCTCCATACTCCAAATATCTGTAGGTATAGTACCAGACAGGGCACAGTGGCTGAGATTCAGGTGCTTGAGAGATCGAAATTTTCCAATGTCTTCAGGAAATGGTACATTTAGCGGTGATGCTTTACATGGAAAGTCAATCCCGATAACATGTTCACCTTCACACTCTATGCCGGTCCAATTGCATGGAGTAGTCTTTGTATCGAACCAACTGGGAATAACATCCCTTTCCTGGATGAGAGAATTTCGTAGAGCCTTCAGTAACTCCATGTCGTTGACCAAATAGCCAGTTGTGACTACTGGTGGTTGTGCAAAGCAGATAAGAATGATCATTAGTACACAAGCCTTCCATGCTGAAGCTTTGTTTGTCATTATGCTGGTTCTCTGTAGTTTCACAGAATGACCTGCGAGGTATTCCATGAATATGATGAAACAAAGTTATACAGTGAAATCAAATATGCATCATACCAAGATGAACAAAAAGCTAGGCATACACATACACCTTAATTCATTTGTTTAGAAAAGACATGGATAGGAGGAAAATAGCTTCTTCCATCAGCAACAATCAGCAAAAAAAGTTTTTAAAAAAATTTCAGTTCAATTTGCAGATATGACTGACTAAAGTTAATGAAGAAGCAGGAACAAAATACTTTCTTCAATCAATTTTTAACATGGAATAATGATCAGAAGATGAAAGTTATAGAAACAAATGGCAAGAACAAAATTAAACTTATATGCCTTTGGCAGTTGAAACATGAAATGCGAGTGCAGCTCTGTACCAACTCAAAGACACCTGCACAAACCTCTCCTAATAAAGCAAAAAAACTGTATAAAATTTCAAATCTATTTTTATCATAATACAACAAATTATTAGACATTCTCTAGGATTATGAAATAGTGGCACGAATTGAATTATGAGAAGTAAATATCCAAGACCAGTGAACTCACAGTGCCTGGAAAGTACAAAAAAGGCTTAAAAACATCATTATGTTGTGTTAACCATAATATTTATCCATCATAAACATGGTAGTGTTTGATCTTCTGTAAGTAATGTATACCTTCATTTAAAGCCAGTAATAAAACTATAATTAATGCTTTGTACAAAGTACAGCCAACTACTATACTGTAAAAAGTTGTTATTTTTCAGCAGAACCAACGCTAAGTGGGCGTTTGGCCATGATTTTTTAGAAACATCTTTCCGGAGTTAATCTACGATGGGTACTTTTTCTACTCCAAATTACTCACAAATTTTTTCTAAAAATCCAATTTGTATTTACGAATAAACACAACTTTAATTTTTTAACTGTTATTTTTTCACTTTAAAATAAGAAATTACTTCTTTTTTTTTTTTTTTCAAATACCCATAATTTTCATGGTCAAATGCCCTCTAACAAAAATGCCAAAATAAGGTTATCAGTCATTACTCTTAAATCAACAAGTCACAAAAAGAAAACAGTGAAAATAGTAAACTCTGCTTGGCAAAACTGTGGAGCAAAAAAAACCCTCCAGAAAATTAAAGCTGATAACTTTAGAGTATATCTACAACTAGGCATTGGGCTCAAGAAAGATCTGTAGAACATATTCCCAACCAAAAAAGCCATAAATCATTGAACATTTCTCACACGCATAAATTTAGCTAAAAATAGCAAAAGGAAACTGGAGAACAAGCAAATGGGTTCCATACAAAAAGAGAGAAAAAAAGGAAAACATTTATAAATCTACAAGTTATGTGTTACTTAAATGATTAAAAATGAGACTCTTCCATAACACTTTTCATGTTTCTTGTTCTTTTAAATTCAAATAAAGTACTTAATTGAAAACTGCTAAAACATCACTTTTTTCAAACCACATGTATTATGGTTTTAAAAAAAAAAAAGAAATTTTACTCAGAAACCACATAAATGGAAAAGGAGAAAAAAGAATTTACAACAAAAGAAGACACACTAAACAAAAAATGAGCTAAAAACCAATAAAAGATGGCAATGCAAATCAGAAAGTTCTTGAAAAGAAGCAGAAAAAAAAGGGAAGGTAAAAAAGGACACAACTATGAACAAAAATGAGCTAAAAATATAGGGAACAAAAAATGAGCGAAGAACCAAAAATGAGTATTAAGGAATAAAAAAAACCTCAATAAGCTACCTTTCAGCAGCAGAAGATGCTGTTTATTGGGCTTTCAGAGTGATATTCAGGCAAGAAAAAAAGGCTTCAATTTCATCGGGGTGTTTTTGAAAACTCACAAACTCATCATTAATTCAGGAAAAGCACTAAAAAAACACTGAAACTGATCAGATGCAGCAGAACTCAGTTATACAAAATGAGCTAAAAGAACAAATAGCATCAGCAGAAAATCATTCCAAAAAGAATTATAATCATAAAACCAAGCCAAAACATTGGGATGAAAAACAAAACATGGAGTTCTAGGAAATAAACAAAACCTTCAAAAAGAGATACCTTTTCAGAAGCAGCAACAGCTGGTATTCCGTACAATTAATGGGGTCTCTTTTTGCAAACCCAAGACTCAAAGAAACAAAAAAAACTCTGAAACTGACAATGAAATCTGTAATCTGAAAAAAGGGGTTCAGAAAATTTGATTCCTTTTTATTATTCCACTGCTACAACTACTACTCATCAATGGTGTGACAATATTCTGTTTAATACCGTACACTTTATGGGTGTTTTTGAAAACTCCCACACTCAAGAAAAGTGCACATACACACACAAACAAGTAAAGAACCAACATTGAAACTTATCAGATACAACAAACCCCAGCTACACAAGCAAACAAAGATGACAATGTAGGCAATGAAAGAACCAGCAGAAATTAAAATCACCAACCCAAAAAACTACAACCACAAAAAGGAACTAAAACATGGAGTTCTTGCAAAACCAAAACTTCAAACACACACACACAAAAAAGCTACCTTTTTAGAAGAAGCAGCAACAGCTGGTGTTAGGGGTTTCTGAAAAGAAAAGCAGAAAACAGAAACTCTGCAAGTGAAAATGAAATCAGTAGTATCAGAAAATTTGATTCTTTTGTTGAGTACTAGTAGTAGTACTAGCCATGAATGGTGTGTGAAGAGGGTGGTGCAAAAGGCGTGAGACTGAGCTTATATGCATCCAAAATAGGAGCTTTGAAAAGGACGGTTACGTTCTTTGCTACAGTAGCTGAGCTCACAAATAGCGTTTTCTTCTTTTGAGCTGTGCATTACTATCATGTGTTTTGGTCATATATATACATTTGGTGAATAAAGTTTATTGAGATTATTTGTTACAGAGTATTTGATTTGATTTATTAAAATAAAAATATCTAGCTTCGAAAAATGAAACATATCTTCCATGCTTTTGACCAACTTAAGCCTAAGAAACATATTCAAATGTGAGGAATTTGAAGAAATGTATTACGTTAAACTTTGATCAACAGTTTAAGCTATATGTTTTTTATTATATTAATATGAGAAAGATTGTAACTTATAATATATTTTTTATATAGTTTTCAATTATCAAAATTTTTATTATTAAATTTAGTTACGTCAATTTAACTTTGAAGTGTATAGTCAAGTTAATGTCGAAAAGCAAAATAGTGACAACTAAAAATAAATAGAGGGGGTATTATTTTTCTAATACACTCAGCCAAACAATTCTTTACCTTAAAATTTAAAATAATTTTCAAGGTCAAACAACTGATTAGTCAATGTCAAAAAATATGGTTTGTAATACTTGATTTCAATATTTTTAGTACTTATTATTACTTAACATTAGATAGTCAACTAGGAGTTCAATTATGATAATCTGGCATAGACTATGACATAATTAGATCAATTAAATGAAAAGATTTAATTGAGAATGTTGAAATCATTAATCATGTTATTTTGTGATGTGATTGCATTATACCGTACTAATGTTGTTGTTGTATTAGTACGGTATAATGCAATCACCTCACAAAATAACATAATTAATGATTTCAACATTCTTAATTATAAAAGAGTTGTGATTATGTTTTATTTTTGTTGTAAGAAAAATGTGCTATAGAAAATCAACTAGTTAAGCTCTTCTCAAGTTGATTAATTGTTCCCATATTTTGAAGGCCATTAGTACATGTAAGAGTGTTAAATAGTGGGGTTAGCCTGAATTTGCACAGATGAGTTTTTCGGCTAAAATAATTATCAAAAAATGATTATTTGCTGAATAGACACGTATAGTAGTATATATTTCATGTATAGTCAGATTATATTCAGTTTTCGATTGTATTATAATGTATATTTAGCGTATAGCATATGTATAAGTAATCTATATATTGTATAGTCCATGTATATTTTCTATGACTTTTGACTAGTTATATTATATAATCATGTATATTTTCTATCTATGATTTTTTTGTAAATAAAAGAGAGTTATATTTGTTGTAAATAAATTAATTATTGTATATATTCGAAATAACTCTCATAAGCTAGTTTACTTGAATTGAAATGGGCTAAATGATGGGGCTGTAGCCCGACACGCCGACTCTTTGTGAGTTTTAGTTTCTCATGACTATGAAGCAAAAAGAATCTTTGTAAAAATATTTTGATAAGAGACATACAATTGAACCTACATTAGTATTTCATTTCCTCTGATTCTTTGAAAAGAATCTAAGAGCAATATAAAACAGAAGTCTATAAAAAACAGCCCATCCCAACATAATATACACTTTTTCCCACTTCTTGTTTGTATCTTGTGAAATATTAAGTGATTTCAAGATTCCAAAACCAGTAACATCTCTTCCAAGAGGGTCTTTTCCAAATGATTCATTTGTTTGATACTGATTCATCAGAAGTCCTTCATATGGATAAGTCATTGTTGAAATATAATTCATCCATTTCCAGTAATTTGGCATGTCATTGCTGTTCAAGAAATAGCCACAGAACAAGAAAAATAGCGCCGTGAAAGCAATCACAGCTGCATATCCTAGTATGTAGTTTGGCACCACTGAACTCACGAATATAACGAATGAATTCGTTGAGAGTAATGACATGAATAGAATTACCAAGAAATAGATGAATGGCCCTTGAAGCGATTGTGCAAACCAAACAATCACTGCATAAACTGCAGCCTGGAGTGCTAGGAATGGAAGGTAAGTAATTAGACCTGCAATGTTAAGTACACGAGACTTGTTAGAACGACGTTCAGTAGTAGATTTATTAACATGGAGTAATAAGTTCAAGAAAAGTAATGAGACCTGCAATTGTGTAAGAAGAGGCCCTATACTTATTGTGAGAGGTCTCGCGAATGAAGACAAATCGTTCTTGAATGAAAGCAGGAACAGCATCATTGGATGAAAAGAAAAAGAGGGTGCAAGTGAAGATGAAGAAACTGAGGCGATTTGTGATCCCTTGAAGGTTGTCTTTGGGATGCAGGAACATAGTGGCCATCATGATTCCCATGGCTGTTAGTACTACGAGCCTAGAAAGGAAAAGTTCAGGGGTACGCATGATGTTTATAAAGTTTCTTCTCATCAATATCCATGTCTCTGAGAAGAAAGAATTTGCAAACTTTGGCCCGAGATCTTGGAAAGAATGATTGATCTCATGAGCAAAATCGTGGGGCGTTAAATAGTCATTTTCATTAACAGTATAGTCACTACTATGCGGAGTTGGAGTACATTGAACAATCTCTGTAGAGTAGACATAGCATCCTGGAGAAGAACTGCACAAACATCCCAATATTGTTAGTCAGATTTAACTTATGTACTGACGGTATAATTTGTTTTACAATATCATATCATCTCAACATGTTGTAAGTTATATGTCTTATTTTCCTAGTTATTAGCACCATTTTTACCAATATTTATCTTTTAAATTATCAGAAGTGAAGTGAATGTTTTTACCCCATAACACTTGGACTTCTATGATCATTGCGCCTAGCTGGTGAAAAGCCTATAGATTGTAGGACACCACTACGGTTGGCAGTCCAGGACTTAGAAGTATTCCAGGGACTCCTAACGCTGTGATCAAAGTCTGTGTCATCTTGCATATGGGTTTGCAAACGTAGACGTTTGCTTGACTTGTCACGACCCTGTGCCTCCACGACCTGATGTTTAGCACGGTGTGATGGACAGGCAGGTGATAGAGGCACAGTGGAAGCTGACATATTGTGTGCTGCTGCACCGATTGGTGGAGGTTTCATACCAGTAAGTGCAAATGCAGCTACTGCTTCTACTCCAAGCTCAGATTGATCATACTCCTGAATTACATCAATCAGGTGTTCTATTGAGCTTTCATTCTTTGGCACCTTTCGCCCCATCCTAACAATATAATGAGGTACATCATTCGGTGCTCCTTGGTACATGAGTTGTCCTCGAGCCAGGATGATTAGATGGTCAAGAAGCAATTGAATGCGGTGTGAAGGCTGATGAATTGTTAGAATCACAGTACTTCCAGCTCGGGCTATATCGTGCACCTTCTCAATTACACTGTGAGCACTAGTTGAATCAAGACCTGAAGTAGGCTCATCCAAGAACAGCAATGAAGGTCCATGTATAATGTCCACTCCAATTGACACCCTACGACGTTCACCTCCAGATACTCCTCGAGTCCCTTCATCACCTATGTAAGTGTTCCTAGTCGACTGCATTCAAATAAACGCTCATAACTATGCAATAAGAAATTCCATAGTCTTCAAGATTGATGTTCAAATTAAATATGTCTAACAACATATGTTAAGATTTAGCTACATTTGGTTCTCAAGAAGCATGACAAATGTACAATTTAACGGTCATTCTTGGCAACAATATCTCACTATAACAGCCAAATTTTCTTTAGAACTGATTTTTCTTCAGCATAACAACATTTTGCTATAGCATTATAGCAGCACACAAACGACGTTGTTATAAAGTATAACAGTAGAGAATGAGTTGTAGTCAACTTACAGACAATCCAAGTTGCTCAATCAGCCTCTCAACACGCTCCTGTTTTTCGATCGTAGAGAGTGATCCTAATCTAAAATCAGCAGCAAACATGAATGTCTCATAGACAGTGAGCATTGGAAAAAGTCTATCATCTTGCATTATATAAGCTGAAGTTCTTTTGATCAAACTTGGGCTCATATCCAGCCCTCCCATAGACACTTTACCCCCAAGGCTTCCACTAGCAATTCTTCCAGCCAATCCATCTAACAGTGTAGACTTTCCAGCACCACTTGGGCCCATAACTGCAGTAATGCACCCCTTTGGTGCATAGCCTGTTATCTGGTGCAACAAGTCCACTTCTTCACTCAACCATTTCCCATTTTCATCTTTGATCCTTTTTGTCACTGTGTATGTTAGGCTCGAGAACTCGAGCCCTCCTGTGTAATTTACCGGCTTTCCTATGTCCACAACATGCCCCATAGTGTTGTCAGTGCACAGAACTTAAGCCAGCCTGTGTGATTTATCGACTTATTGGGGACTAGTTGTGTGTCTCCCAAAAAAATTGGATGATTTGCAGGGGACTTATAAGTTTTAAGGCTAAGAAAATGACTTGCCACAGTTGATGGCCTAGTGAAAGGAGGGACTTCCAAAGTTAAGATAATTATATTAATTAGCATTGAGTAATCCGTTTTGAATTTGTTTTGATCAATAGGGACAAAATATTTTTCTTGTTTGCTTCATCCTTTAGTTTCAACTTCTTCTTGTCTTATCTTTCATCCCTTGCAAATATCCTCATGTATGTTATTACCATTTTAACTTTTATATGTTTTGTTTGCTGTGATGCTTAAGTCTGTCTTTGGTTTTCCCACTAGTTAACACTGATATATTGTAACAACGATTCCACTAGTTTATTTGTATTATGTAAGCTTACGTTGCATTTCTACGAGAGATTATTTTCATAGCTCGAACTCATGACCTCCAGTAACTTCACCAGCCCTAGCATAGTACAACATATATTTGTTCCGTTTTAATAGTTTGTTGTTTTTACAGTTTCTTCTTATTTCATAATTTTGTCATAGAAATTGATGGTTGATGGCTTTTTCCATTTCATTTTCTTCTCAACATCATATGTTTGATTTAATTTGTTATCTGACTAGTATAAGTTGACTTCTTGTTCATGCAACCTAAGCTAAATCACTGAATACCTGCTACTTTTCAGTTTTGGACTCTGGCCTTATGGGCTGAATTCCTCCTAAAAAGGCCAAAGCTTACTATTAGCCCATTTGGAGAACCAAATTTCGGCTTTAACAAAAGCAATTTTCTTTGGTTAATAGGCAGGCATGATGCATAAATGCCCTTTAATTTGATTGCAACTCATAATTATGAGATCCAACTTTGCCTAAATGCATTCACCGAGTGCATTTTATGAACAAGGGGGCATCAACACATAAAACACATGTATTGAGTATGTTTTATGAATAAAAGGAGCATCAACGTACAAAACACATTCACACAGAGCGTTTTATGAATAAAGGGATCATCAACAAATAAAACACATGCGTAGAGGCATTTTATGAACAAAAGGTCATCCATCACATAAAACGAATTCACCAAGTGTTTTTTATGAACAAAGGGTTTATTAACACATAAAACGCATGCACCAAGTGCGTTTTGTTAAAGAAAAGAGTTATCAATACATAAAACACATTCACAGAATGTGTTTTATGAACAAAAGGGTCATGAACACATGAATCGCATACATCAAGTGCGTTTTATGAACAAATGGATCATCAATATATAAAACACATGCAATGAATGTATTTTATGAACAAAGGGTCATCAACACATAAAACTCATGCACTAAATATATTTTATAAACAAAGGGATCATTAATACATAAAATGGATACACTAATTGCATTTTATGAAAAAAGATATCATCAATACATAAAACGCTACGTTGAATGCATTTATGAACAAAAGGATAAAATTAACTAAGTTGGGCAGGTTTGCGACAACTTTGACCCCAAAAATTATCCTTCTAATTTTTTTGACCAAAATTTTCATCAAAGCCATTTTTGTATTTATTTTTGAACTCCTTTTGACTTTCTGTCCCTATCTTTACTAAGAAAACTTGGGGTATTACACTTTTGGATTGAAATATCTTTATCCCCATTTTCTTTTTTTCCTTATCCCAATTTATTTTTAGCATATAATAACTCCGTAGAAGCATATCCCTGATTTTATCAACCAAAGTTGATACTATGCATACCTCATTGGTTGACTTATACAATGAGATGAGATCAACTATAAATGAACACTTTTGACTTCCTTTTCTTATACTATAAATAGGGGTTTTGAAAACAAATAATTTTTGCACTTAATTAGTCCAATATCGTTACTCCTTGTAATTAAGTAGTCCTATGTCTTAATCTTTTTCAAGAAAACATTGAAGTTTGTATGTATAGAAAAAAGGATACAAAATCTTTAAAACTAAATTACTAATGAAAATATAAGTTCTAAATATAAATCACCTAATATGTTTGTTTCGGCTATGATTTAAATCTATAATTTTGTAATTTCAAATCTGCTTCATTGATCACCCAGGTCACGACCAAATAGGTGTTATGTATGAACACATTGCAACCAAATAGATAAGGATATTGAACAAGATGAAGATAGTAAATTTAATTAGCTTTGATAAGATTTCAATTTATCTTTTTTCTTCACAAAATCCTCAACAGCCAACAACATTTGCATATCTAGGCATACAAGAGAAAATAATATTGAAAACATTTATTGCCATATTTGCTCTCCGTTATAGTAATAAAATATTACTATTCTCTCCATCCTATTTTAGTGATCATGATAAAATTTTACACAATCATTAAGAAAAAAATTAATTAACAAAGTATTGTTTGATTAATATATTCCTTATTTTAATCTTTTTAATTTTTATGAAGAATTTTTCGCATAAAGTCACTCAAAAATACTTTAATTATACTTCATAGCTATTGTTTGGCAAATTACATTTCGTAACTATAGTTACAACATCATTTGTATAATTCGTGCAGTTTGTATAAGCTATACAATTTGCAGTTTTTGTATAGCATTCGTATATTTCGTCATACAATTCATGCACGACTGTTATATAATTCGCAATACTTGTATATTTTGCTATACAATTTAATTCTTGCACAATTTTTGTATAATCTCGCATGACATTTGTATAAGTCACGTGAATTATAAACATTCAAACTGTATTCACCCACAACGCTTGTATAAATCGCGCGAATTATACAAAACTCAAACTTGATTCGTGCATAATATTTGTGTAAATCACGCGAATTATACAAAACTCAAACTGTAATTACAGCTAGATGTTTGTCGTGAGCCAAAATTAATTCAAATTATAGCTATATTAGTTAATTAACTAATATATGTTTGCTTATTCGCATAATTTTTTAAATTTTTATCTATGTATATGCCTCTTAATTTTAAAATAATTGATGTTGAAGGCAAAATTGAAAAAAAAAATAATTCTCCTGATTGTCTAAATTTACGATAATTTTTTGTATACCTGACAACTAAAATAAGATGGAAGAAGTAATACTCTTTTGCTATAAAAAGAGACTATTATTGCAAATGTTACTCACATTTCCAACTTTCAAAACATAGTTTTGCCTATACTCAAAAAATGAAGCTTAAGACTTGTATTCTCCCTTTGCTTTTACTTCTTTTCATATCCTATTATGTATGTGCTGCTAAAACATCGCAGCAGGATAAAAAAGGTAATTATTTTATATTTTCATATCATTTTACTTCTTTGTACTATAGGTTACTTACCATAATTATTTACAAGACACAAATTATACATTATTTTAAAGACACATTGTATACATTTTTTGGTGGCATGCAATGATGTTTATAACGTAAAACTCATACATAGTTGAAGCTTTAGTTATGTGATACTTAATTAACAAGAAACATACGATTATTTCATATAAATATCGTCCTATATTAATATTAGTCTTTAATAAATATCTCTTCCAAGAAATATTCTTCACTAGAACTCAACTTCTACATGTTTATAAGTTATTTTCTCAAAAATATTTTTTGCAAATTGCTTAAGTCATATCAAATAATTTTTCATAAATAACTTATACTTCATCTGTTTTAAAAAAAAAGAATGATCTAGTTTGACTTGGCTCGAAGTTTAAGAAAATAAAGAAGACTTTTTGATTTTGTGATTACTGTAAATTAAAGTTATGTAAAATATATCAAAATATCCTTTAATCTTGTGGCTTTAAACATGTCACATGAAAAGTTGAAATTAAATTATTGCTAAAAAAGAAAAAGATCATTCTTTTTTAAACAGACTAAAAAATAAAGTAGGTCACGAGGGAATAGATATATTAAAAAAAAGAAACCTAATATATATGTATAGATAATTTATTTAGACCATTTTTTCATAAATTTAAAATTCTAATTAACCTTATAACTAATTCACGTATTTGCAGAAGAAGGTGTTGTAGTGCCTGGTGATGGTTACGGCTGGGGAGGACCTGGCTGGGGAGGTGGCGGCTGGGGCGGAGGCTGCCGATATGGATGCTGTGATCATAGTAGATATGGTGGATGCTACAGGTGTTGTTACTCAGCTGCTGAAGCAAAAGCCTATGATGAAAATGAAGTCCAACCTTAATATATTTTTCAATTATGAATATGTTGAAATGAAAAGAAAAGGCATCTATGTGAGAGTTTATGTAGGAATAATTAATATGGATGCTTAGCTTATATATGTATGATGTGTTTTGGTTTGTTTAACTACTTTTGCCTTTAGGGTTAGATCCCTATGATGGCTTTGCGTGTCAGGTTCTAAGTGATGTTTTCTCTAATGTTTTGAATAAAATGAATTTCTTTTGTTTAGTTTTGGGTTAATTCGTTTTTTCTTTACATGAGAATGTGATTTTATTTTTGTTTTCTTATTTGATGTGTGATATTCTTATTGAGATTTGACTTGATAAAGATTGAGTTAGGAAGAAAGCAGAAATATGATTGGTATTCGATCTTTGTATGTAGTTTTTGAAATATAATCTAGATAAATAAAATATGCATAAATTATCATTTAAAAAGATAATTATTTTTGAATTAGGTGCTAATTACCTAGTTGAAAAACTTCCTGTATTCTTTAAAAAATTAGAATTTTATTGATAGCGAAATATACAAATATTGTAAATTGTATAACAAATTATACAAATATTGTGCGTGAATCAAATTGTATAGCGAAATATACAAACATTATGGACTGTATAGCAAATTATACAAACGTTGTGCACGAATTGTACATCAAAATATATAAACGTTATGCAAAAACTGCGAATTGTATAGTAAATTATACAAATATATACAAATGTTATTTATAATTATAGCTACGAAATGTAATCACTCAAACTATAATTATGAAATAGAATTAAACTTTATATATTTGTCATTTATAAAATTTGCTCCCAATTCCTATTTGTGAAGATAGAAAGATGAGCAATTCTTTTTGTTAAACCTCGACTTAAATAACCAAATACTAATGTGATTATTGAAGCAAAAGAAAATATCATGTAATACTAATTACATCGAAAAATAAGATAATAGAAAAATAATATTTATCATAACGATTTAGTTTGAGATGATAAGATATTTGGTCCCTCAATATAATTGTCTTCTGATTAATGCAATCGTATGCTTTTTTTACTTTATTTACCGAAAAAACATGTTCTATTTAAATTATTTTCGAAACATATTAATTCGTTTACCCCTTAGTAGTTTAAATATAATATTTATTTTCATTATTAATTAAATTTTATTATATTGTATTATTTAAATTCATCGTCAGGTAATGATAAAAAGATTCATTTTGTCTAACGGTTTTGTGGCGTCGTTACTTCAATATCTTCTTTTCATTTTTTTACTTTATTTATTATTTAATAATTCTATTTTATCATTCACCCTATCTTTTCATGGTATCTATCACATATCCTACAATAATTTCTTGTAGGTTTATTATTCAAATTATGATTCAATTATATTATATAATAACAGAGAATAATATAATCTACCTAAATATTATATTTTTTAAAACAATATAATATATTATAAAACAATAAATAACAACCGTACAAACCAAGTGTTAAGCATATCTTGTACGCCAAGTTGATAATGCATATATACCTCATTGATTGACTTTAATTAATAACTCAACATTCTTGACTTTGTTTTGACGTAAGACTCATATCTACACAGCTCTCAGTTTCTGACTTTCTACAACATTAGGATATAAAAAACAAAAGATAATTATTTAAAATTCGATAATCATTTTAATTTAACTCGTAATTTCAACTTCAACCTTCATATTTAAAGTTGATTTTAAGGCGACTAAACTCTAAAACTTTATACATTTCTATCATTGCTTAAAATATGGATCGTAGAACGAATAGTAGTTAATAGTTAGTAGTTACGAGTTAGTAGTTAATTATAGGGGGCTTAAGCTTTTCTCAAAAAACCATTGATGTTTATAGAGAGAAAAAAAGGTAATAAATCTTTACAAATTTAGTAAAAATGTATTTATATTTTAATTTAAAATTTAGCATTAGGCCATTAATTAACTCTATCGAACTGTTCTAGTTACGACAGTTCCATATCAAGTCAGACAAAATAATAACTATTATCAAATTAAAAGTTTTTAAAAGATGAAGATTGGTAAAAAATTTTGATAAGATTTTGAATTTTTTTCCTGGGGAAAAGATACAAAATCCTCAACAGCCAACAACATTTGCATATGTGGGCATACAAGAGAACATAATGAAAACATTTATTGCAAAATTTGGTTCTTTCTCCAGAATAATTATCTTCCATTGCTATAAAAAGTGGTTAATATATAGCAAATGTTATTCACAATTCCAACTTTCTCAATAGTCTTTTCACCCAAAAATATGAAGCTAATTAAGACTTGTATTTTCCCTTTGCTCTTAGTACTTATTCTTCTTTTCATATCCCATCATATAAGTGCTACTGAAACATCCAAAGATGGAAAAAAAGGTAATAATTTAATTATTTTTATACCATATATCATGCCATTTTAAGTGTTATGGTGGATTACTTGAAATAATTCTCCCTTTGTTTAAAAAATACTGATCCATTTTTTAAATCTATTTTAAAAAGAATAATCTATTTTCTTTTTTAGCAACATTTAATTTCAACTTTTTACGTGACATGTTTAATGCCACAAGATTAAATGATATTTTTGATATATTTGACATAGCTTTAATTTACGATCACAAGATAGGAAAGTCTTATTTATTTTTTTAAACTTCGTGTCAAGTCAAATTATACTATATTTTAAAAAACGGAGAGAGTATCTTTTTTACACGGATGGCGTAGACAACTCAAATTGGTACTTATAAAAGTTCCAAGTAAATGATAATTTATACTGGATTAGATGACCTAGCTCGTTGGACGTTTATTATGTGCTAATTACAAATCTTACGTACTCATTATGTATTTATATAAAGTGCTAAGGAATATAATCTTCATAAATGTTTTCATCCCATTTACATATATTTGTGAATATATATTATCATTATAATAACAAACATGTCATTATTAATAAGTAATTAATTTGTTGGACAGCTAATGATCAAGAACCAAAGCAATCAAGCATATGGCGCAGAGACAGAGGTTGTCGATATGGTTGCTGTGGTCATTGGAGAGGCAATTACTGTAGCTATTGTTGTAGACCAGGTGACAATATAATTAAAATATTACACGTAAATAATTTAATTTGCCTCTAGTACATATGACTAATTCATTTATATACATGTTTGGTATGTAAGAATATAACGTGGGAACAAATTCAAAATTCTAGATACAACTAATTTATATATTTGCAGATGGAAGTGCTGAAGTAACTAATGATGATGACGATGATGATGAGTACTACGGGTGGGGAGGACGTGGTGGTTTTGGCTTCGGGTGGGGAGGACGTGGTGGGGACTGGGGAGGAAGTTGGGGAGGCAGCTGGGGAGGTGGCGGTGGCGGTTGGGGAGGCTGCCGATATGGTTGCTGTGGTCATAGAGATGGATATTGCAACAAGTGTTGTGACTCAGCTGCAGAAGCAAAAGCCTATCATCAAAATGAAGTTCACAATTAATAAGATTTTCAAAGACTATATATATATATATATTGGAAAGACAAAAAAAGCATCCACATATATAGTTTTAATGTAATATTATTGAGTTTATGAATAAAATGGATGCTTATTGAGTATATGTTTTTGTTCTGGTTGTTGTTGTTCTATGTTTATTTTACTAGTTTTGCCTTTGGGGTTAGATCCCTAATGGCTTTAAGAACTATAGTTTGTATGTAATAAATATATATTGTATAAATAAATTTGGTGCTTTCTTCTCAATAATAATGTGAACTTCTTTTGTTTAATTATTTGAGCATCGAGTTTATAATCTAATAATTATCATAAAAATTATCTACATCGAATATATATATTTAAAAGAGAAAAGATAGTTATATATTTTTAATGGACGGTTACATTATCTCCTAGGTGAATGTCACGTGATTAGCACAAATATGAGTTCGTTAAGTAGAAGGATATTTATTGTCCCTTATGATAACGACAATGTGATTTTGCTATCAAAATGAAACGAGTTATACGTAGTCAATTTTCAATAGCTCAAGAATATTTTGGTCATTTTCCATTTTAAGTATATAAAGGCTACAAACACATGCTTTTCTAGAAATGTTAGGCCCCGCTTTAGTATTTTTCCAATTTTAATTTATTTATCTTAATTTTTTTTTAATTTGTTAAATATAAATTAATTTAATTTGATACTTTAAAATAAAACAATTGATATTCAAAAACTACAAAAGTACCATGAATTATAATTCCTTTTTCCATATCAATATAATTACTTCATTTGACTAACTTTCAAATATAAATTAGGTTACTCTAATTTAATATTTTAAAATTAAAAATTGGATATTCGAAAATACGATAAAATACAATCCGTTGATATCGATATAATTAAGTACAACTTTTATTTATTTATTTTTTGCATGCGGCTTCTTTAATTCTGTTCAATTTAGGTGTTAATTTGTATTTAGTATTTTTTATTTTTGGAAATAATATTTTTAAGATAGAGTTGGAAATAATATCTCTTTCTCTATGAGATAATGATAAAATTTCTGTATATTTTTATATTTTTTAAATTTTATTTATAAAATTTCATAAAATATATTATTATTTATATGACTTCTTCAATCACACGTGGCCACAGTAAATAGTATAGAACATGCTCAAAGAGCCATGACGATGACACAGACACATGTACCTAACTAAAGTGTCGCTTCTAATATAATAGAAAAATATATTAAAATAGAATAAACTCAAGACTATAGGAAAAGAGGAGGACAAAATTGGAAATCTACAAATTCAATATGGACTATTAAGTCCCCAACTACTTGGAATTTCCAAATATCCCCCAAAAGTATAATTGTGTGTCAATTTTCATCCATTGAAGTTTGGTTTCTTCAGTTGGATGGAGAAATGGTTCGAGAAGAGGAGAAGGAAAGGAGGTCTACTGGAAATCTGAATTCAGTATTCTATGCAGAATCATACCATCCAATCCAAGCTGGAAGCATCGATGGCACTGATATCCTTCCTCATGATAACGCCGTTTACAGAGCTCTTCTTTGCTCTAATGCCGGCTTGTGTTAGTATTTCCATACCTTTACGCCTTTATCCACCCCTAATTGTTCCCAATTTGACATATTTTACCGTTTTCCAGATGACCCATTTGGTGACCCAAAGGCTATTGGTGACCCTTACTGTACTCTCTTTGTTGGCCATTTGTCTCATTTCACCACTGAACAGACCCTTCGCCAGGTTCCCCCCCCCCCCCCTTTTTGAATTGGAAAAGCTGTAAACTTTTCTGGGTTTTCGGTTGTGTATTGTTTGAGTTTAAAGGTTTTATCTTTTTTTTTTGCCTTTCTTTGTTACTCTTGTGCTGTTCTTGTTGTTTGCTTATTGCCTAATTGGTGTTGTTGATTTGATTATATATTTTGGGTTGTGTTTATTTGCAGGAAATGAACAAGTATGGAAGGGTGAAGAATTTAAGAATTGTCAGACACATTGGTACTGTCTATTTCTTTCAAAGTTACTTGTTTATGTGGCTTTTCAGATTTCCCTGTTGTGGGGGTTTAGTGGTATTTGAAGTCATTGAAAATATGCTAGTGTAGACAATCATTGTAAAAAATAAAAGATACTCCTTTTACTTTTTGAAGAGTTGAGAGCATATGATATGGCAGCAACTTGGAGGTAAGATTATCTCATATTCTGTTTACTTTTGCAGTAACGGGTGCTTCACGTGGTTATGCATTTGTTGAGTTTGAAACAGATAGGGACATGCGACGAGCATACACGGTAGTTTGTTCTCTCTAATAGCGATACCAGTGAAACCTATAGAGAAATTTTAAGTATCAAAATGAAGGATCAAGAAGACTTGCTGTACTAGCTGTTAGCTTAGATATGTGTGATAGCGGCATTAAATACCTATGGAAAACCATTCTTTAGCCTGACATGTAAAAGATTTTTAAGACCAAACAGCTCTCTGCATCCTTCTTAATTGTCGAAATATCCAAAAGGGTGAGACCTGCCAAATGGGCGGCAAGATATTTGTTTATAATGTTCTTTTTTATACTATATTCTTTGTCAATATTGCAAATTTCATTCTCCAATGCTATAGCAAGGAGTCTTACATAATTGCTTCTCTTGTTGGAGGTCAATTATTTTGAAAAATCTAGTTGCAAGGTGTAGTCAAGAATAGATACCTAAACAGGAGGAAAACTATTTCCCCTGGTTACGAGTACAATTTCAAGATTTTATTGGTAGAGCTTTTGATACAATCTTGTTCTCTTACTGTAAGAAGGCATAGATTCTTTGACAAAATTGTTAGAAGAGGTATTGATGGTTCTGTGAGGTTTGCTTCAAGCTTACGATGGGGCAGGCCTTGTTCAGATACAGGGTAGGAAAGCAAAGTTATGGATCTCGCCATCACGCCTCTTTAGTTGTTGTGGTTGTCTTTGAGCATTCCTCTTTTCTGAGTTACCTAATCTGAAACTAGCCTGGCTACTGCATGTAATGTGGTTTGCTGGAACTAGCCTCTTTCCTGATCATGAGGCGGAGGTTGCTAGGATTGGGAACTGGTTATCAAGACTGAGATTTGTCATGTCTAGCTAATTTGTGTGCATTTGATGAATTAACAGTTTTTTGAATACCAACTGTTTATATAAGGGAGATGAGTCATTGTCCTTGAAGCTTGAAATAAAGAAATAGTTAAATTAATCTATGTTCTATTTCTCATTTACCAAACTCATTGCCTGATCTTGTTCATTTTGTTATTCACATACTGCAGGATGCTCATCATAAGGTTATTGATGATTCTGAAATAATCGTGGACTTCAACAGGCAAAGGTTAATGTCAGGCTGGATTCCAAGAAGGCTAGGTTAGTTACGTTAGTCTGATACTCTTCTTCTTGAAGTTATAATCTGCTATGGAACCTATTGTCAAGGTTATTCTACTTGACAGGAGGTGGTCTTGGTGGTAAGAAGGAATCAGGGCAACTTCGTTTTGGAGGTCGTGAAAGACCATTTCGTGCTCCACTGTAAGTATTCTTGCTTCATGTTAAGATATAAAGGAGAACTGGAGGATTGTCTCATATTCTTACGAGCTCCAAAGTTGTCCTTTCATTTTCATCCTGAAATTCTTTTACTTGTGAGCCAAGCACGTTTATGAAGTTAAAGGTTGTTAATTTAGTTTAATAAGCATAATATGGAAAGAGGTAGAGGGGAGGCCCCATTATCCACTGAGTTTCGAATAGTACATCACTTTAGCTTGCTACAGGGCATTTCTTGAAGACATTCTCCTATTGCACTATCTTCTGCTACTACTTTTATATATGTATTTTTTGCTAACTTAAGAATACTTGTGGAAACAGACGACAAATCCCGTGGGATGATTTAAAGAAGCTTGGTATACCACCTCCTCCTGAGGGAAAGTACGTGTCACGATTTCAGGTAATCCAGTTCTTGCACACATGGTTTTGACCTTTTGGGAAGAACATAGGTGATCTCTTGAAAACTGTATCGTTCATGTTTGTTCACTTTTCTCTTTTACCATAACTGAAGCTAAGTTCTATAGCTTATGGGATGCTTTTTATAGTTTCCTCTCCTCCAGTTTTGGTCTTACCATTATCCATGGCTGTCAAGTTCTGTGACTGAAATTATTTGATACACAAGTGACTTTTATCCTCTGGAGAAAGTACTTGTTAACTCAAAATGAGAAAGTGAAGCCTGGATGATGACGGTATACAGGACATAAATTGAATTTATCTGTTTAGTAATTCTGATGACTTGAATTAACCCCCTGTAGGTTCCATCACCACCCAGACGAGAAAGAAGCTTGGAGGACGCCAGAGACTCTTCTCACAAGCATGATAATAGAAGCAAGCATTCTCATCGATGCGAGAGGTCTATAAGTCGAGAGCGCTCATCTGGAAGACGGGAGAGGTCCATGGACAAAGAAGATTTCTCTCATAGGCAGAGAACACATGGAAGGAAGCGAGGTGATCGAAGATCCCCCAGCCATGATCATTCATCGGATAGGAGTTCGATGGACAGAAGCAGACATTCTCGCAAGCGCCAAAAGAGTAGCAGAGACAGGCATGATCCCAGTCTTGATCATTCATCTAACGAAACTTCAAAGTACAGAGAAGAAGGTCGTCACTCACATAATGCATTGTCTCACGAAGACGACAGGTGGTTACCAGAAACAGATGATCCATTTGGTGACGCTGAACTATATGATAGGCGACATACTAATCACTCGCGGTGGTGATGAAGCGAACATGTGTCCTCTTTGGTAGCAACAGAGGTTGCCTAGTAAATCAACTAATATTTGAAGACAAGTAATAGTAAACACAATGATGAAGCAAATTTCAGCCAAATACGGAATCCAAGTATGTGCCAACTTAAAAGCTTAACCATTTTTCTGAACAAGGGCACTCTTTTTTATGTCATAATTCATTTTCCAGTTTCTGATGTTCGGCTTTAATTCCTGTTTTTCAGTGTTTTAACAAATATCTGCATCCTTTATATACACATCACAATGTGTAGAGTTATGCTAATTAAACTAAAAGATAAAACATTGCTACGCAATTTGATTAAATATATTCTGTTTTATGGATACACAAATACTATATTTATTGATGAACAATTATTCATATATTTCTTAATGAGGATGGATTGACCACTTTTTCTCAGAAATAATGAAATTTTAAAGTCATATGAATCATCATATCCAACACGATTTGACGTGTATGGACAAAATTCTTCGTTTTTAAAAATTAAATGGCTAACTAGATAGATAATTTAACTTGACAATTGCATATCAACTTATCCCATTGAACTGTTTAGATGATCATTTTATAAGTTGAAGTATTCAACTGTCTAAATATTCATATCTTAGAGTGTTCAATATATATATATATATATATATTACATCAACTTAAATCAAATCGAGAAATATAATAGAAAGTTGTTATATTAATAAGATTCTTATTCAATAACAAAAGCAACATTCATTTAACTTCCCCGTAGATATATATTACGATACAATCACACACAAAACTACTCAAACTAGTCAAAGAACATTCTTCTCGAAGACAGCATATAAGTTGAGCTAGAATAATAGATTCGCGCTATTCTAAGTCGAGTCATGAGACTTGTTGCCAACAACTTAGACGAAGAAATAGTTCCAACAATGATGAGAACGTTAAAAATCAAGTTCATCCTCGAAATTTGTCCCCAAAATATCTTAGTACAAGGGAAAATTAAGCATATGCCCACTCTAACTAATGAGCCAGTGAGACTAAGAACATGATCAAAACAAAATCAAGATTACTAGCAATAAAATTGATCCCTCTTATGATCATCTTGGCTCTAGCAAATTTTCTTCAAGCTCAATAGCAAATGGTGCAAATTCCAAGGCATATTTTGTCATTGGTGTAAGTATTGTTGTCCATAATGCAATTTTTGTGATGATTTGGTCATGGGGCATACTTAGAGTTATTTGTGAACAAGCGTTTTGCTCCCAGGAAAGCTAAGGATATATATAGTGTTGCTCATAATTGATACCTTCAAATTAAACACAATAAAAATATAAATAATTAGTATAACATGCATTAAGTATATGTATACCATTTAGATTAATATACTCCCTCTCCTTTTTTTAAAAAAAAATGACCTAGTTTGATTTGACACGAAGTTTAAGAAAAATAAAGAAGATTTTTAATCTTGTGATCCTAAATTCAAGTTATGTCAAATGTACTAACATGACCTTTCATCTTGTCGACTAAAACATATCAGGTAGAAAATTATAGTTAAAGTGTTGCCAAATAAAAGAAAGGGATGACTCTTTTTGAAACAAACTAAAAAAAAAGGTTTTTTTTTTTAAATGGAGAGGAGTTCATATATTTTTCAATAAATAATTAATTACTACATACCTTAGTGAATTTTGAAGGTTCTTTCATAGCTGTGTAGATATTAGGAAAAACAGTATGGCCAGCATAGTTAAAAATATAAAGTCCAGAAATTGAAGGAATATTTTGTAAATGAAGAATTGGTATTTCATGATTAGGTTTAATTCCTCCAAAAATAGCAGTAAATACCAGAGTCACAAAAATCAAAATTCCCACACTTGAAAGAAAAGAAATAGAAAAAAAGATTTCTTAACCAAAGGCTAGGAAAAGCAATTGTTGTTAATATTTGTGAAGTAGATAAGTGAAATAAAATCCATTTTAATTTTAAATTTTTAGAAGTTGTCCTGTAGGGAAATAAGGGCCATGAAAATTTCTAAGTATATAAAAAATGTGACTATGATTCTCCCTTTTGTTCCAAATGCTTGGTGTCCAATATCTTTATAGTCTTTTGATTTAGGATATTTTAAAAAAGACATTTTACAAGAAGATGGGAAGTATTCCAAGTCCTATAAGAAGGATTGAAGAAAGCATATGGAGTTGAGTTGGCCAAGACCTATATATAACAAGGGAAACAAAAGAATTTTGTTAGTCAAGTTATAATAATGGCAAAATAGGATTGATTACTTTTTTATTTCTCTAGCAACTTATGAATTTTTTCTGGACCCCTTTTTGAGTAAAACAAAAAATCATATAATATATTAGACAATAGTCTAAAAATTTTGTGACATTTTTTTTAAATATTAGATTCGTGTCTAACGTTATTTAGAAGGATAATTTCGATATATTTGCACAACTTTTTTAAAATGGAGACAAATTTATATCTAATAGTGACCTGAAAAGGGAACATTGCGTAAATCAACTTAGATTTGTTACATGCATGCAAGCCATGAAAAAGATAAAACACTCGTTTATCAAGAAATTTTTCATGCTTGTATATAAGACTTCTAGTTAAGGATGATCAGTCACTATACACCGTGGCGGAGCCCACTCTTTGGCGAGGAGTTCATCCGAACTCCCTTAAGTGAAAAATTATACTATTTATGCATATATAGTTAAAATTATTTTTTATTATATATAGTAGATGTTGAACCCTATTTGGCAAGTTCATGTACTTGCTTTTTCAGATTTTAAACTCACTTAATTGAAATTAGATCTGACTCCGCCAGTGTATGTATATATATTACTTGGCTAAGGGGATTCAAATGAGGTTTATTATAAAATAAAAAGTGAGAGGAAAGAACTCACCTATAAGCATTCCAATCATATTGATAACAGCATGAAGAAAAGAGCTATTGGATTTCACATGTTGAGTCTCAATATAAACAAAACTCTCCAAATCCTTAGAGCTATTTTCACTTGTAACAACAAGTTGTTTTCCATTGGACATGCAACTCTTGTCACACATTGTGTATATATGTGTATTATTACTCTTAGGAATGGTGAGTACTAATTTGCAAAGTTCAACTCATATTAGAGTACTAAGTTGTAGAAGCTAACTCATTTTAACTCCTACTTATGAGAATCTACTTTAATTTCTCTCACTTTTTTTTAAATTAATTAATATGCATGCATGTTGATATGAGAGAATCTAGCTAAATATACATACGTATATAACCTTTTTCTCTAGCCGACTTTAATGAATATTCACTTATCCATGAACATATACATATTCTTTATTCGTGTAATTTTGGTTGAAATTTACTATTAAATAAATTAAAATTCTATATGACATGGAGAAATATGTTATTATGTAAAATATTACAATTAAATAAATTAAAATGAATCAAGAAACATGATTTAATTCTCTCAAAGTGGATTCTATGACATAAGATATGATTCTTCCAAAAATGTGGGAAGATTCTTGTGGTTGGGCAGGTGATGGGATGAACCAAAATTTTTTATTAATAATTTTATATAAAGTGTGATTTTCTAGAAAATGGGATCTGAAATTTCGAATGATCAACTTTTACTGTTTTCCAATTAATTCTGTCTCAGATTACGATATAATTCATTTTAATTAATACTTATGCATATTAAGTGTTTACATCAAATTATGAATTCAGTTTATTGTCTGATTATATAAATTAATTAATTCAGATTAAGTAATAGAAACCTATATATATAAACTCATTGTATGAATAAATTATTTACCTTTAATTTGTGCATATATTGGTTTCGAGTGGATTCAAGAAATTTATCCAATTGGAATCGCAAAACGAACATATGCTTACATAAAATACGACAGTTAATTTTGCGCTGATTCTGAGACATGCAGCCAAACATGACTTTATATTATATTCCCTACTAGGAATTGGGATTCATTAATCCCTAATAAAGTAAAATTTCATCATCTTATAGGCTATAGCTTATCATAACTAAATTCAATTAACCAATTTATTTATTTATTATTTTAAAGAAGAATGTACCGACATGATAGAGGCACTCACATGTTTATTTCTTCATGAGTTTAAATTTCTACGATTGATTCTATTTTACGTGACACTCATTTTTTTTAATTTATTTTAAAAATAATATTATTTTACTCTAAATAAAAATAACTTAATTTTAAGTTTTTCTTCTACTCTTAATTAAATAATTGTCAGTTACACAAATATTTAAAAACTATTTTAGACCATAAAAAAATCTTCTTCTTTTTTTTTACGCAGAGTGCCAAATAAAATTAAAAACAGATGGAGTATTAATATATACATGCACTCTTACATATAAATATTACTTTATCAATGGTATATATATATTTTTAATTATTATTAAAATTGTAAAACGTTATGTTGTACCCTTAGTTAAAATAATTTTAATATACTAATGGTTGCAGAGGAATGTGAATTAATTTCATCTTATTCTTCTTGATAAATACTAAAGAGAATTTTCCACCTTTTCTTAGGTCTCCGTTTTTGCTGTTTTAAAATTTACCTGTGCTGACTTAACCAAAATGATGCTCAAAGAATCATATCCAAATAGAATATATATATTTCCTTTCTTTTAGGAAAACATAAATGTAAGACCTCCCTCCTTGCGTAATCAAATATTTTAAAACATGTGTGTGTTTTCCACATGGATATAGCTAGGCTTTATGTTTAAAATATTTTATTTAATAAACTTCTTTTGTCTCCAACAGTCATTTACTTAAAGTAAAAACCATTACAATAACAATAAATAATAAAAATGATAGCATTCTTGTAATGTGTAGAGCAATGGCTCTGAAAATTTTCTTTCTTTATCCTTCTTTTGACGTTTAATATTGTGACATGGAAGATAGTTTATAACCATGCATTTTCCACCCCTATATTGGGGAATGACTAACTTTGCATACCTCAACGTTGAAGCCGCAGTCCATTAAAAAGAGTAACCATGCACGTTGTTGTTCAGAAAGTCGGTCTCTGGGGCCTTTCACTTCAACGAGCTTTGCTTCGCCTCTGTAGTCATCATGGAAGCGCCACAGCAGTAAGTCAGGCATTCCACTTGACCAGCTCCTGTAATCTTGAGCCAAATTACGACAGAGAGATGCAAGACAAGGACCACCGATGCATGTAACAGCTGCTCGGAGCTCAGAAAGAGAATGTTTGTCCCAGTTAACTCCCCTACAGGCTGTTCCCACATGCAATTCCCACGACATGATAAGTAACTCTTCCGACATGCCATGCTCAATCTTATCTAGAAGAGCTTCTACAAGATCCCTTCTGACTTCATAAAAGCTATCAGTTTCAAGATCCAAAGGTGCAGTCTGTGCAAAAAGAGACACCATGAATGTCAAACAGAAAAATGAGTAAATGGAATACTTAGGCTATTTAACAGTTCAGCAATATCTTTCCCAAATAGTTTGAACAGCGACTGTAGATCCAAGGTATGAAACTACCTACCTTGCTTTTGTTGCTTTCTAGTCTCGCAAGACCCCCTAAAATACTTGTTTATAAAGAAAACAAAAGTAAATAACCATCATCAGCCAATAAAGGGGACCCCAAGACAAGGAAAATTAGTGTCTTCCAAGAACACGTTGGATCCCCTATTTTCAAGTCCTATTATCACTTTTGAGCAGAACCTGTAAGGAATCTAGTATAATTAGGCAGAACATGAGAATCATGGTCATTAACATTCGCCTTGCCCAGTCTATGAAGTTAAGCATATTGTTTCGTTAATCGTTGAACAAAGTCCGTATTAGCTGCTAAGGCAATAGTTTCATGTCGTGTAACTGAATTATCAACAAAATTATCACTTGATCAGCACAACCATTTAGCATGGAATTTCTGACAATAGCAAGGCCACCTAGACCAAAGTCTATGGAAAACGTCAAGCATATACTACCTGAAATTTGGTGCGGAAGACATTTGGTACGTCCGCAAAGAGGACATCCCACATTAGAAGCCCAAAAATAGTCAACCAAATCCCACTCTCAGTGTGAACACCCTGCCAGCATCCTCCTTCTCCAGCATAATACTCTAGAGCAAGCTCTTCTACTCCGCAACGTTCTCCATCCTCACCATAAAAGACATTCTTCACCCCTGTTTTGCAATTGACTGGTCTTCCCTGAACATGAACCTAAGTAATCATAAAGGAGAGTGAATCTGAAACTGTAGCATGATACTGATATCCTGAGAGAGTAGGAGAAGTGCAAAGTGGTCAATCGGAGAAATTTATAGGAGATAAAATGAATTACCTCAACGATCTTCCTATTGATGGAATTCAAAAAATTGGGAGTTTTCCAACGTCTAGGAGGCTTACCCAACCGCAAAACCCGTCTCTGTAGAGCCACTATAGAGCCAGCACGAACCCAAGGATCTAGCAACCCCTTTTCAGCTACCTCAAGACTCTCATCAAGGCACCCAACATGCTCCAAATCAATTGAGAGCCTCAGAGTCCAATATCCCCTTCTTCGATCAGATTTAAATTTAACTAGTAGCAGCTTAAGCAAATCGATTGCATCTTTATACCTGAAAAAATATCCCCATTAAAAAATCCCAAGTACACGAGAAACTTCACTTAGAACAGTCAAGAAAATGTCCAATGAAGAGTGTACATACATACATTTGACACTATTCCTAGTTATTTTTTGTCATAGCATGTCGCGTGCTGTTTAACAATATTCACAGAGGCTCATAAAACATCTAAAATAAGTCCAGATTTAAAGACAACCTCCCCGGGAATTCAATCAATTCAATTCACTAATTCACTAGCCTAATGCCCTCATCAGATCATCAACCAGTCGTTTTACTAGACCCTCAAACAATTTATAGAAGAAACACTCAATTCAACCCAAAGCTTGGCTCTCATACCATGTGAAAGAATTTGAATATCCAACCCAAAACCTTGAGAAGTGGGTGGAGCCGGCCCAGGACAAAACAAACCCCTTTGGTAACACTTAACACAATCAATGGGGACAAGTGTATTCTCTAACTTTAAAGACAATTAATTGTTATCTATGTTTAACAATACTAATGTAAGATATGTGATTAGCTCTACCATCTTTCTTTTTCTTCTTTTGGAGATTGACATACAACAGATAGCAGTTACCAAACTCTGTATGTCAAAGGATAGAAGGAAAAAATGTTTTAAGGAGGTCAAACAGCTGTCCTCAAAACACCCAACCCATGTCAATGAAAACAGAAAGACATGTAACCTTCTAAAATAAAGTGTTATTCATAGATTCACACTAATGACTAAAGAAGAGTGGAAAGAATGATTACAAAAGCCACCTTTGTCACAAGCCTATTTACAAGAGTTTACCATGTGACAGATTTTCTATTCTTCTTTAAATCGTAACACGCATCACTAACCACTACTTTAACTGGAGAAATGGAAGACACCCAAAGAAGGGGTGAGGGCACAGAGTCTTTGCGACCTTCACTATAGAACACTCCCCCTTTTGCTTTATGAATCTGGAACAAGTAATGTACAAGTTTTCTTCTCTAATTGTCTCATTCCTTATAGACAAACTTTTCTTTTTCAGTAAATGTCCTCATTCTGACCTAGGTGATGTGTAAACCCTTCCTTCAAAGAATCATTCCATACTCATAAAGTATTATACAGTGAAATTCTTCTTCCTCGTGGATCATGGAAGATCCCAATTGCAACTAAGGGGGATGAAGCTGATTTGCAGAATAACCTGTGATTATATTGATATTGTGTTTCAAAGAATGAACTCAGTTGCAAGTTAGAGAATAACTTCTAATCAAGCATGTTAACCTCCTCACCTACGTTCATGCTCCAGAAAAGAAACACCCAACAGGATCACCTTAGAATATACCCAACTAGCTGAAAAGCAAGATAAAAATGCAGCCATTGACCCAATATGCGATGATCTATCTTCCTCCATAAAGCTAGATACGTGAGAGGCAGAAATCTCAATGCATCTTGATACCAACTCAGTGTTGTTCTCGTCAACAGACTCATCCATAACTTGTGCAACCTCAATGGCCTAAGAGCATTAAATTCAAACTAAATAAAGGAAAAAGTTTTTGTTCTTTTAATAGCTAATAAGTGGAGAAAGTCTTCCTCAAAAAAATAATAATAATAATAAGGGGAGAAAGTATCTTTTCACAAGAGTTGAGCATACCTCCTCATAAGACAATAGGTCGCTTCTGTCTGGAAAAATCTGGTCTGTGAATATGCAGTTATAAGCAGGATATTTTACAATGCCCAAGTCAACAAGTAAGAATGCTGACAGGTCCTGCTCTCCATTCAGAAAAAATAGTCTCTGAAGGAAGAAAAAGTTAGAAGGGCATATGCCAAACGAACAATGTTTACTATAGAGGCTAGACGACATGATAGAGATTTCTCCAAAATCACCTCAGCACGCCAAAAGACAGATTCAGCTGATGCAGATATCCTGATACAGCTTCCAGCTTTTCCTAGAATCATACTTGGAAGGTTGGGGCTGCAGTGATGTCATTTTGAAACAATTACATGAAAGAGTATTAAGGTGTGGTACAGAGTGACAGAAAAGGAATAGAGAATTTCAAAAACAACCTACCATAAACCACTTTCATATGCACCAAGAACCCGAGCAATGTAATCTTGCTTTCTTGTACCATGATCATAATTCTGGACAATCTTCTTATGTGACTGAACTAAATCTCAAAAATAAAGCGCAGTTGTAAGAAAGATGTATGTAACTCAAACAAAGGGAAGAATGCAATGAACAACTAAGGAAGCATCTAGAATATTTTACTCAGAGACACATAAATTCTGCTGAGAGTCTATTGAAAATAGCGGTAAAGTCTGAATAAACACTAGCCTCCTCAGACCACACTTTGTGAGATTATACTGGGTATGTCATTGTAGAGACACATAAAATCGTTAACCCTAATCTTCCAAGGGATTCCGATCTGAGTACAACTAATTATCGGCAAAGTTTTCAAAGAGAACACTAGATAAAATTAATCAATGACAACACCTCAGAAAAGCAACTACTAAAAACTTAGAACTGTCAAGTACCTGCAACACAGGTATTACGACAGCAGGCGGAATGGCAAATGATCTTTTTTCTATACCACCCTAACTATATCTACTTATATTTCTTTTAAACTTATATTTTTCACACTTCCCTCAATTGCAAAGCGAGCTTAGTCGGACGGAAAGTAAGAACTGAACACACATCCAGAGAAGACCAAACGCAGAGCACAAGCTCTGACAAGGGCATGAAAGTGCAACGTTTCTCGTTCTACTTTGAGAATATTTTAAAATAAAACAAGGCTTAACCCCTATTGTAAGGAAACTTAATCCTTTTTCTTATTTTCATTTTTGATGAAGTGTTTAAAGGGCAACATAAAGCATCATGATAATCATTTGTAAGTAGAGTGTGAACATTGTAATTAGCAATTAATACACAAAACATACAAAAGCAGTGATCCCTACAACTTTAAAACTCCAAGTCTCAATAATCCAATTAATTAGGATGAATGTATCTCCAAAAACATATTATGATATTTACATACAAGAAAACAAGCGCAATGGAAGAAAAAAGAATAAGGAGGACATATTAAAATGATGCTGAAATGGGTATACAGATCTGAGTAAAAAGATTTGGTGATAGCTGAAAACCAAAGTTGGAATGGCAGAAGATTAGTTATTTATTTCCTTCATTTTTTTTTAGTGCTAAGAATTGTATGGCCCGTATCTGTCCACACAGTATCCTGTTTCTGTGTAGTCATCAGAAGCCAATCTCACTATTGGAGCATTAACTATGGCATCAATCAAATCTAGATGGAGCCTTCCACAATGCTCCAAAACCTTTCATGACCTAAAGATAGCTTCTTTTTTAAACTCACAAGAGAGTCTGCAAGGAAGAAATATTAAATGATATTGCAAGTGCATTAACAAGATTGAATTCCATTTTTTAAATCTTTTGATTGCTTGGTGATTAAATCGTCAATGTCAAGTCACATACTAGCCAACCAAACATCCACCTTACAGTAACAGAAAAAAAAACTGTTAATGATGAAAGTCAAAACATAACTACCAAAAGGAGAATGATATGATATCAAGATAAGCTTTTAAGTAGGGATAGATTATCTTAAAGAGTGGATTGAAAAATCAAAATGTTACAGAAATAAAAAGAAAAAATTGCAAAAAGTTTCACTGTAAGGAATAATCCTCAACATGTTTGGTCTCAATAACTATTTCCACTTGTTCCCAGCCTTGGGAACGGGGATATAAGTCAAGCCATTATTCTTTGATAACAGTATTGTTAGCAAAAAATAAAGATGTGGTGCTCAAGTCACGGAAACTCTATTGCAACCGGAGAGGAACCCATAGGAAATCATCACAACCATGAAGCATTTTAAGGATCGTTAGAAATTGATGAGATCCTGTTAATTAATTCCCACAAATGACCGTAAAAAGACAACAAAAAAAGAAAGCAAATTGGAGTTTTGTATACATGACATCGACCCAGCAGAAATTCAGAACTATCAACCCAGCAGAAAAAGGATGCATATCTTCAACCATACATGAATCCTATCTAGTGGATTATATGTCTTCCTCATAACACACCCACTGGCAGATACAAACTTTCAAGCATAAGCAAATATATACTTCATGTGGAACATATAAAAATAACAAAGAAACAAGAACCTTGTTAAGACAGCAGAGAAGGTCCCGTAGTTCACCAACATTAAGAACATCCAACACCTCCTTTAAGTCACCAATTTGTAGTTTATCAATTGATGCAAATAAAGTTACACATTCTGCTTCTGCAAAGCAAAAGAGAATGACTTAATTGATGTTGCATTCAGCTTCTCTTAAAACAAGACTAGAGAGAATTTACCAAAGTGTTATAGAATCTGTCTACCAGAAAGACCCTTAACAGCTTCTTCATAATCAGATATTTCAGCATATGATATGCTAGCTATCCGAAACCATGGCCCTAAGGTAAGAAAAAAGAGGAATCTAATAAGATCAAGAAACTTGTTGAATCATCCAGCAATCAGTCATTCAAATTTTCACGAGTACAGAATAAAAGAAGGAAATAAACACAAGATTATACAAATAAAAGAACTTGAAAGCACGCCCTTCTAGTATGACCCGAATAGCAACTGAATTATCAATCAATGAAGAGTAAATGATGTAACATTGAGTAGAAGAAGCCAATTCACTATTACCATGGTCTCGTGTATAAGGTAGCCTATTCACCATGGATCTGTAGCAGTCAGGAAAGGTAGTGTATGGAAAAACATGGAACCATGAAAATAGCAACTAGTCGCACCATATGTGTGATCAAGTGGTAGCTGAAGCTGGAACGAACCAGAGGCGACCAAGGTTCAAATTTTAGCATAGGCAAGTAGGTGGTTTTTTTACATGTCTCAAGTCTTGGTAGCAAAACCATATGAAATCTATACTAATAGAAGGATCTAGGACTCGGTAGAATAGTTGAGGCAAGCTGCTGACCCACACGCACAAACATTACCATGAAAAGAAAAAGAAATAAGAAAACTGCAATAAGTCATTTTTCAATATGATGGAAAGCACAACTGAATTTCAAATTTCAATCTTAGCAGACATTTGGAAGGCCTTATGATTAATTAAACGAGTAGAACATCTGAACCCCATAAACAAAGTTTTTTTCATCTCTAAGAAGTGGTAATTAAACAAGTAGCACATCTGAACTCCATAAATAAAGTTTTTTTTCATCTCTAAGAAGTGGCAGTACCCAAGCTGAAGTGGATAAGATCTAGAAATTAATCAACTCTAGATTATTAATGTTGCAAGGCAAAAGAGCTATTGAAGTCGAACACCTTTACGTGCATAAAGCCGAGCAAAAAGCCTTTGACTATCATCTGAAAGTGATAAAAAAGATTCTGTACCAACAGAAGATAAAAACAGAGTTACATATGCAAATTTATCAAAGATTATCTGGGATGATCCAAGTGCTGAAGATCATACTCAATAAGGTCTTCTCGCCTTCAGTAAAAAGATGTGCATTGATCTCCAAAACCTCCTTGAGTAACAACAGAAGGTTATGCTGGTATTTTGCAGGGATGGGAGGGCGAGTTTTGGAGAATTCAGCAGCACAGAGAGCATTTCTCCTAAAGGAATTAAATTCTTGGAGACGAGAGGAGTCCTTTTCGCCAAAAGAAGCGATGCTAGAGGAATATATCTGAATTGGGACAACTGCATGAGGATGCCGTGGAATAGAAGTTACATGGCCCTGAATCCATGTAAGCTAGTGATCAGTCCATACTTTCGAAAATCCATAATTTGAATTGACGGAAGCCAACAGTGAACAGAAAACAAACGGCCAGGACAACACAAAGATATTTACCAGATTTTACAGCTAGCCAGAGTTCTCATTGCTTTTCTTAATTCGTTAAAATTCTAATTCAATTTTGTATAAGATTTCTTGTATTCGAAGGTTATTGAACACCCTTTAACAGGTCCAATAGCCTAACAAAAAACAACATACCCGTGATACACGTCCAATAGCCTCATTAGCAAATTAATGTGGCTGACTTTCTAGTGGCTAAACAGTTCATATTTACTTTTACTTTTACTTGTAAGTTGGCTTTTATGTTAGAATCAAATGATGTCCAAGATTAAATCTATGAACTGCTACAGATGCATGCATAACACTTATTCAGTGCCTGACAGAATGAACTGAAATACAACTATGCTTCAGTGTAGAATCGCAGTGCTTATATCTAAACCCTACTTCATAAATTTGATCCTTTTTCATGCTTCCAAAAGCCAGAGCACCTGCAAGATTATTTTCACGTCCAACTTCCATTCATATAAGGTACACAGAATGTTATTTTTTACAAAACCCAAATATTCCAAGCATGTTACAGCTATTCATAACCATTAAACCAAGATTTAATGGTTGGAATCCTCATTCTTACCCTAATGCCCCAATAACACAGTTTGAGATTTTGGTCATTCGTTCACTTTTGGCCTTTGGATAAGAATAATTAGCTTATAGGGTAATATAGAGACTTGACTTGGGTGGTTGAAATTGTATGAAGTGAACCAAGGATTTCTTAACCAAATATTTTGAAAAAGTTTCAGCAAATGTTGACATGGTTCATATATACTAGTCCTTTCAAAATACTCATACTAAATATGCTTTTAAATATTTAAAGACAGTAAGAGCAAAGGTAAGACAAGTTGAAGCTTGTATGGGAAATGGAAAAAATTAGAATATGACCATAAACTGTCTAGTATTATTACCTCAAACCTCAGCTGAAAATTGTCTATCAATGGAGATACATATTGTGCCAATTCCCTGGGGATGAAACCTAGCTCTTTACTGTGACCAGTATCTTTTGTTAGAACCTGCCAGAGTATACGAGCAATGCTTTTTATACACATCTTCAGATACTACATTACCGATTAAAGATGACCAAAGTGAAGATCAACCTTGACTGCGTTCGGATCTTTGACATTCTCGAAATCTCTTGAAAGCATCACCATGGCTCCAATAGTTAACTCTGTGTCATCAGCAAATTTACGGCCAACAATGAAAGTATCAAGCAAAATCTTAGAGTTCTCATCATCTTCCAAAGGTTCCACACATGTGGGAGTCCTGTTTTCAGAAAGTGACAAAGGCGAGCCTGTAATGTTGTCAATTCTATCATCACTTATTTCATGCTGAGAAAACCCCTCTAGCCCCAAAATTTGCATCGACTTCGCACCAGAAAGAAGTTTGGATTCATCATCGAACTCAGGGAGACCATCCAAGTTTTCAGCTCCATTAACCCTATTACATATACTACTATTTTGGGTGAATATATTGGATGTGCTGGTTGCCAGAGTGTGTGAGACAGAATATGAACTGGATACATCTTGGACATTACTTTCTGAACCATCTGAGTTTCTCATTTCAGAAGCCAGATCATATATATTACCATCATTTGCACTTGAACCAAACTTGGTCCTTGTCAAGTCTGAATCAATGGATGCGGCTGTAACTTTAGGTCGTGTGCAAAATTTCAACTGGAAAAGGGTGCACTGGCTCAATTTGCGTTTCATTCCTCTAGCTAGGCATTTGTCTGAAAAATAAAGTTTACACATAGCTCAAAAGTCGAACAAATAAATAATTAGATCAACTAAAAAGATTAAAAACAAAACAATTAACTTGTTGCAAAAGCCGCAAAAAGACAAGCTTCTTAGTCGACTTCGCAAAAGGAATAGGGGAAAATAAGAGGACTCAATTTCATGGTTCTCTATTTGCAATTGTATTTGACCTTGTAAAATTGGGTCTTATGTCTACTGGAAAAAAATTAAAATAGTAGTCTAGTGACAACGTCAAATTTGCAAATTCGCTTGATGCATAAGTATAGAACAGGTTTCTCTCTTAATTTAAATTTTCTTTCTTGAGATCTTTTTTCATTGCGAAGCGATTAAATAAATGCTGCAAAAGGAATACTCACGAACAATTTCAAAATGAATTCTTAACATTTTGAAAGCAAGAAATTTCAGTAGCATTAGTAGCAGATGCTTTCTTCACCCTAGCTCAACTCATTGACAAGACGGTAATAAGTCCACAACTCATCAATAATTGGCAAATTGGTAATCCAAGAAATTTAAAATTTCAAATGCATCCACAAAAACAGATCAAAAATTTAAATTTTACATGTTTGAGTTTGAAATTCTACCACAAACCATTTGATTTACTGGGTTAAAAATATCGTATATGTAAATTGTGGACCTTTTCACACATATATATTGGTTTTGAACCAAATATTAG
>JAOTQJ010000111.1:26826087-26851833 GCA_025642045.1 Solanum sejunctum | reverse complement strand
GGGGGGGGGGGGGGGGGGGGGGGGGGGGGGTTAAGTTGCTGATTTGTGTTGGTGGTGGTGGTTTGGGGCTGCGTTTTTGGAACTGAAATAGGGGTCGTTTAGGGGTTTTTTCAGTGGGGTGAAGGGATGGTCGGAAATGGGGTTATGGCTGTTTTCAGGTGGAGTGATTTTGGGGTCATTTCAGTGCGTTTGGTTGCAGAAATGAGGCTGATTTCGCTGACTGATAATGGAGGTTTGAGGTGGAGTTTTCGGGCAGCTTTTGGTGGTGTTTTGGAGGTGATTTGGTGCTGGTTCGGTGGTGCTTTTGGTCTGGTTTTGTGGCTGCGTTTTGTGGTTGAAAATGGAGGAGATGCCATGACTGTTGTGGCGGACTGAAAATGGAGCAGAGGAGAGGAGATGGTGATGGATTAAGGTGGCGGCTAGGGTTCTTGAAAGAGAAGAGGATGAAATATTATGGATTTGGGGTTGTTTTTTTCTTGTTTTGAAGGAGAGTAAGTGAGACATGCGGGTCCCATCGTAGAGAAAAAGAAAAGGTAAGGTGAAAAGGAAAGAAGAAACTCAGTATCGAAAAATATATGGGTTTGAATTTTAAAATATCGATATATTAAATTAGATCAATTAACATTGAAAGAAAAATATATATAATGTTAAAAAATAAAATAATAATAATAAATATTTAAATCAAATTGAATATAAATAAAATATCTACTTTAATGAATTGACACTCTAAAATGGATGGTAGGTTAGACAAAATTGGGTATCTACACATGTTTTTAAAGTTATTTTAATGTTGTCAATTATCATGATTAGTAGTATTTTTTACAGAATTTTTAAATGTATAAAACACTAAAGTAAGATAAATAAGTTAAAACAGAAGAATCATAAAAAAATCATAAATATACCCTCAAATTTTTTAAACAGGCATATCGACGTGATCACACAACTTAACTGTATCTTATATATAGTAGAAAAAATATACATAATTATACATTTTCCATTTGTTGGTACATTTAAAAAAAAAGGAAATTATTTGAAAATTTTGTTTTTAAACTAAAAGAAACCATCTTCAAAAAGTCAAGTCCAATATAACTAGAAAGAATATTTAAATTTTTAATGAAAAAATGAATGGACATACAAATCCTTAGGTATAAATTTTTAGATCAACATGGATTCACAGTACATAGTTTTGTTTTCAAGGATTAAGGATAAATTAGAGAAAAAAATGTTTTTGAATAAGAATATAACTGAATGAACAAGCACAATTATTTCACTCTTAAGTTGTCTGTTAAATTTGGATGGAAGAACAAGTATTTAAGATACTAATTAAGTGAACATTGGCATTAACTGTTATGTTTGAATTCTACCTGAATAAGATTTTCTGTTAATTTGAATTATGTTACATGTAACACAATGTCCAGTGTTAAACATAAGTAGGAAATTGGTAAATCTTGACCTTTTGCATTGGCCTTCAGTTGCTATGATACAAAACATGAGATACTAAAAGTTACAATTGTCAATCAACTTAAGAATTTACCAATGATAGCAATAAAAAAATTCTGGGACATTTTTTTTGCTTGTAAACAAACCTTACATGCTACGTTCCACCTCAATAGCATAACAATAAACAAAGACCTAAATTATCGGTATATTTGCAAGTTCCAACTCATTTCACCTCTCATGTTCTACAACTGTGTAACCACTGATGAGATACAGATAGTTATGCACTCGATTAAAACAAAATGGGTGCAGTTTCTTCTCTGTTACAAAGTATTACACAAGCAAAACTCCATTGATACAACCATCATTTTCAGGATTATTCGTCACTTGAGCATATTTACCTGCCATTCAACAATCCACAATAAAATGAAAGATCAGAATTTGAACGACAAAAGAATTCCCCAAGTGTAACGTTTAAGTACAGCATATCTTACCCCAAACAACTTTCCCAGCAGGAGTGACAAGACCAAGTTCACTGACATTAACCTGGATTTTATAGCAAGACAATTAGTGAATGCAACCAAGACTAGACAAACTTGGGTGCAGTCTTGAAACGGAAAGATTACCTCGATGATGGTTCCCTTGGTTATAACACCTAGTGAAGTATACATTGGACCATTAGGATTCTTCTTCACCCCGATGATCTCAACATTGAACGTACATTTAAGTTCAGGGTGTGTCACGTGGGCTTTAGTAAAACGTAAGCCAGATGGGCGGATGAATCGCTCATACTTTGGGGGTTTCCTGGTAAACCCTGCTCCGACAAAGGTGGCTTTTGTAACCATTCTCTTCCACTGCTTGGCTGCAAAGGATGAGCACAATTCAAAATGGTCAAAAAACTGCTCCTAACAATCCCAAAGGTAACAAATAACACAACAAAGGACAAGTGTGCGGAGCTGAAATGAAGAACCCGGAGATATATGCTAACCAGCAGAAAATGAAATTGGGTAATTGAAGAATACTTACTCTTCCTTTTGCCAGATCTTATCACTCGGAACATCTCATCCTCAGCGACTGGTCTAACCTGTAAGGTGAAGTATCTTATTAGAAAGCAATTAATGTAGACGGAAAGATTTACACTGATGTTGATATGATATTGGAATGTCAACCCATTGTGGGTCATCAACTTTCAGAGAGTTCTCTGTAACTATCTAAGACGACAAATAAGAATCATCCCTACAGCTAACCATATTACATGTGAGATGAAAGATCCACAACTTCAATCTTAAGAGCACAAACTGAAGTGTGAAGTATCTCTACTTATGATACTATGACCAGTCAAACAGAGAGAAACAGAGCGACATCAATATATCAGAAACAACAAGAATTATGGGTACACCAAACACGAGTCAAGAACCAACATACAGGCGGAGAGAGATAGTATTGAAACAAGAAATGCAAGGACAAAATTTACCATGTTATTCTAACTTTACCTTCTTTAGATTGGATAAGGTAAAATATTTTGTTAATAAAGGGATATTCTAAGTTTACCTTAGGCAGAGGCACCTCCCATTTTCCAGCTTTCTCTTTCCTCTTTTGCTTTATTGTGTTGCTAAGAATCTAAACAGAAGGTTTAACATTCAAAACATTATAATCAGTCTATGTTCATTGTACCACAAATTGAACAGAAAAGACAAGTTCAACACAGCATCAAACTCAACATGCCTTAGCTCTTGTGGTAGTTTCACGATCCATCAGATATGCAGGGACAGCACCCTCATGCACATCATCATCAACCTTGCGTCGGGTTGATGACTCTTCATGCATGGCCAATCTATTCAAGGCAAACAAAGTAAAGAATTGGATATATTATGAGAAACTTCAAAAATAAATCATTTAGGAATGGTACAGGCTTTAGTGACTAAAAGAATCATCAGTTCATCACGTCTCATCCAAAAGGACCAAATAAACACACCAAGTATTCTATGAGTGGTTTAGAGAATTTGAATCATCCATAGATTGTAGCAACAGAATTCAGATGGAAATGTTACTTCACTGTAAGTGGCTGAAACTTTATAGTTCTTATCTTTTTGCTTTAAACTATATGACCTAAAACTAAATAGAGCACACTATTCTCTGAATTAATTCTCTAACAAATACTCTTGACAGAATCTAAGTGGTATCGAAGCTAACCTCATTAGAAAGTAAAAGACTACAACTATTTCAATGGACAGCTGCAAAATGTTTAAGAAACTACATTTAACATATAAATAACCATAAAGTGGAAACAATTAGTAGTAGTAAAGGGATTCAGCTTGTCCAAAACTACATATAGGTGATATTGAATTTTACTTCAACCGATGTTCAAGTTTGCGGGATGTGAACCAATGGTTTTACTTCATCACCCATAAGGCCATCATTCCAGAGAGAGGCAAGACTCAAAATCCCATGCCAAAGAGCATGAGCTTGAGACCTCAAGGTTAAAAAATGCTTATTTATGTGATTAACTAAAGCAATCATATAAATTAGTAGAATCTACTTGACCTTAGAAAATGCTAACAAGTGTTGCCCCTTTAGACTAACATTCAGTAACTTTTTCCAACAGGTCAAAGACATGCCATTGTCTGCTCCCAACTTAAGGTTCCACATTAATCCATATCCAACCTCTAGTCACACTCCATACACCCCAAGTTCAACACAGATGATTCTAAACCAAGAGGACATGCGTACTACCACCATCTTCTGGCACCTCAATATAGAAAAGCAACCACAAAATAGCAAGAAGCAAAGGATATGCTAACGAAAATCAGAGAACCTGTGAAATATCTCATTTTTAGATATCGGCTAAGCATCATTTTCTAAAATTGAATCGGCACCCCGAGTTTCAGATTTGGGAAACTTATTTTATTGATCCAAACAGACACCAAGTAAGCTCGTAAAGTCGAGCAGAGTAAGCCCCAATATTTTCAGTACCCCAAGAGTAACCATAATCTGAACAACAGACAATTCTAGGAGAGCATTAATTATTCCCAGTACCCTTATCAAAATCTCAGAAATATAAAACTATGCCACCAATGGTGGACAATGCTGCCTGTTCAATTTAGGCTTTGCTTTGAACTAATTCTGATGATTCAAATAGAAGATTATGGAACAGTCAATTTACTTCTTGGAGGAGTGTGAGCATACAGTTCAAAATGTGGTGTTCCTATATATATTTGATAATCAATTAAATATATCAAAGAAGTATGTACAAAAAAATAATAATGATGAATATTAATTCAGCTCCATTTTTTACTGTGTCATTCACAACTATCATCGGACAACAAGATAACAAACAAGATAAAAATCAAAGTAAACAACTTGGTAAAAGAACCAAACCAACATGCCTAAAATAGTAAACAATTAAGAACTTACGTTTTCTTCATTTGGGCCTTTTCAGCATACCGCTTCTTAGCAAACATCTTACCCTTGATACCCAAAGCCTGTTTTGAGCGCAAAACACAAACTTTTATCTCAAATTTCATATTACACAGCATATGAGAAAATTGAAACAGAAAAATGAAAAAAAAATGTAGAGTTATTTCGGGAAAAAAAGAACACCTTTTGGGCAATTTGGGATCGCTTGTGAACTTCACGAGCATCCTTCTTACGTTTACGCTCGAAGTGATCAGGGCGACGCCCAAATCTCTTCCTGTGCAACTCTATGTAATCTCCCTGAGGCTGTTGTTCGCAAGTTTTCACATCACAAAAAAATCATTAAAAAATTCAGTACATAATAATGCGTAAGATAATCGAACAAAACTGGAAACTAACAAGATTGATGAAGTTGATCCGCTTAGAGAACTAACCATGGCTACAGATGAACAGTACGAAGGGAAAGAGAGTGAAAGAGTTAGGGAAACCCTAATTTATTTTTACTTAGAGGGTTTTTGGATAGATAAGTGGGTACGGGTCGGTGAGTGCGGGTTGGGCCATAAAAGTATGGGAAAATTACATAAATACACCACTTTTATTTATATAATTACATCTAGTCCTATTTGTTCCATAATATTACGGAAATTCCCATTTTCTCCTCTCTCTCATGTTTATTTATACAAATAATATTCATTCCCTAAGCTAATGATCCTATCTGACATCTATTTAGTAGGTGTCAGTTCCGTCTTTTCAAGATGTCAAATAATTTAAAAAGTTATTTTATTTTATTTTATTTTGATAGTGAATTTTGGCTCTATCCAATATTGATGAAAATCAAACATACTATACAAAGCAAGCTCCACAGAAATGCTGGCCCTGAAGATCTAGTATCAGCAGAAGCAATGCTTGAAAGAATTACCAAGCAACCTGGACAATATAGTGAGGCAATTGTAGAACAATTCAAGATTTTCCACAATGAATTAAAAGATATCTTCAATGCTGGGAGGTATGACCTTGTTCTGTTGTTTTAAAATGTTTGATTTCTGTACAAAAAGCCAGTCCTGATGTGGGATAAAAAGGAGATGAGTTTCGTAGATCAACTAATCCAGCTTCTCTGTTGCATGCATTTGGTCCACTTCCATTATTTTGTAAAAAGGCTTCTTTGCTTGCTAGATAATTATAGTATCTCACCAGTCACCAGTATGTTGTTCCTCAATTTTCCTGATTTGCTTTTCTCTACAACGATGTTTATTCTTCCCCATATTAACTTTTTTCTACCTTGCAGTACCCTCAGTTTATCAATTGAGAGGTATGTCTGAGAGATCAGCTTATATCATGATGTATGGACTTCATTGTTCGCTATCACACATACAAATGTGGTTCTCTCCCAAGGAGAAAAAAGATTGAATGCATTGTTATAGAGTCATTTTGAAGTTAAATGTTTTCTTTGACAGTGAAGAAAAATGATTCGGGTGCATGTTATAGAAATTTCTTGTCCTGTGTAATTGGTCACCCTTCAAGGGATATATTTCTCCAATACCTAATGCCAAATTATGAATGTCTGTATGGTTTATACAGAATTTATTAGGTGTAATATGTTCCTATGAAAATACTGCACACGGGAAAATGAAAGTTGCTTGACATGACAAATTTCTGTTCTTTCTTTCAGTCTTGATGAACAACTGGAATCTATAAGAGAATCCCTCGATGAAAGTAGCTTGTCAATGCTTTCATCGTTCTTGGAGTCCAAAAAGGTTGGTGTATTTGTTTTGGTGATAGCTCTACGCCTCTACCGAAGGCAAGCTCCAAAGTTTTTATGAATATAATGAGATCTTTAACAGTAACTGCATGTTCTTTGTTATTATGAATGTAGTTTAAATTGTAACATATTTATGTACATAAATTTGACTTACATGTAATATGGTGAAGGTTTAGGAGCCGGTTCGGACTTCTTTCATCTCTCTCAATTCATATGGGTCAGTAACTCTAAGCCATACCCTCTCTCCAACTATCTCTCTACTCCAAGTCAGCTCTTCAGCCTATTCTCTATCTCTCTACTTCAAACCCCCTCTCTTCTAAACAAAAGGAAAGTCTTTTTTAAAAAAAGGAGGAAAATCTTCCACCCACATGTAAATGTAGAACCTATTTACACATGCGGGGAGGTGTAGGAGAATACATTGTTCCTCACGATTGTGTAGGAGAATACATTGTTCAAGTGAGTTTATGGTCTTGCAGATTTTAGGAAAATCTTTGGGCATTCCTGAAAATACCGTGAGAACATTCACTGAAGCTGAAATTCAAGCGGGGTATGATCGGACAAATATTTTATTGTTCTGTATAGTGTTGCTCCAATCTTATTCTTCTCATTTCTCTGTCTGACAGAAGATATTGCTATAAGTTAGCAAAGGGCCTAACTTTGTAAAACACATGCAATGTGTAGTGTGGTCTTTCAGGTCTCGAAGCTTGCCACTCTACTTTTGATGGCTGTTAGAAGGACAGTTGGATTTTCAGGATGGGACGTTCTCGTTCCAGGAAATGCTTTTGGTGAGCTAATACAGGTGAATGTTATATTGTCAATCTCTTACTCCAACAATTTATTTATATATTTAGAGCTCTAACTGGTATTTGCACGACATAATTGGTTAATTTGCTCGAGGTGCGTACAAGCTGGTTTGGACACCACATTTATTAAAAGAAAAGAAATCATTCTGAAACAGCACGGAGTAACATATCTGGGGTTGTACTTCTACAGGAGCTACCTCATTTATCTCATTTATGTGTTAGGGCCCGGCAGGTTAGTTCCAAATCTTGCTCCCATCTCAAAAAGTTAATTATAGGCTTCCTTTTATATGAGTGTTAGTCATAGAAGTGTAACGTACTTTTGATTGCAGGGAAAGGTAGTTTTTGTGACCTGCGACGATGATGACAAAGTTTCTGATGTAAGACAACTTATAGGCAAATATGTGAAGTTATTTTCTTCAAACCTATTTTTCATTGATTTCTGCATGCTGCACCGAATTGACTTTGGATGATACGCATTAGTAATTTATTTGCTTTTTCCTCAATTTTCTATGGGGATTTTCTTTGTTTTTCAGGTTAGAAGCAACATCAACTGGTGTAAAGTTAACTGCTGCTCCATCAGAAGTCAGGTTGTGTTTCTATAATAAACTTCCTTCAAGTAATGCTTCTTCTGAAGGTGCAGCCTTGTCAGACAGCAGTGCTTCCTCAATTGCCGTCAAATCATTTCAATTTAAAGAGATGAATAATTCGTACAAATATGTTGGTCTGTAGTTCTGTTCTACCTCTCTTTTCTCGCCTTGCTCTCTCTTTATTATTTCTTTTCTATTTTTATATCATTTGCTTATCAAGCCACCAAAGTTCTACTTACAGGTCAGACCTACCAGAGGGTTTTTCCTCTTGTTGATGCAGATGTACAAATCTCTGGTGCAAAAGCTGTTTCTTGTGCTCAATTAGCTTTGCTGGCCACTTCTTCTACTAAAGGTAGTCTTGGTTCTTTGCAGGACAACTCTCTCATGATAGTTTTGTTCTGTGTTGCTGTAGCTGAATTGTCTGTTCTGTTTAACGAGCACCAGATGTTTTATTTAGAAATTCACGTAAATGTTCTTGCTCCCTTTCTATTCTTGATTTTCCCTTCTGTTTTCATGGAGCTAAGTTGCGATGTAGGTCAACATTGATCGGGATTATGTTTTTCTTGTAGCTTATCATAAATGATGGACGCCATTGGTGCAATATAGATGTCTTCGTCTCTTTTTATAACTTTTATGATTCATCTGATTACAGTTTATAGTGACCAAGGGGAGCCAGCTTCATTCAAAGTTCCTGCTGGAGCAGTTATTCCATTTGATTCCATGGAAGCAGCACTGGAAACGAACAAGCTAATGGAGACCTTCACATTGCTTGTTGAACAGATAGAAACAGCTGAAATTGATGGTGGCGAACTTGATAAACATTGTGACAGTCTCCAGAAGTTAATATCTTCTCTACTGCCCGGACAAGAAGTCGTCGAAAGCTTGGGAAAAGTATTTCCCAGTAATGCACGCTTAATAGTGTGTTCAAGTGCTAATGTCTAGGACTTAGCGGGGATGTCAGCAGCCGGACTTTATGATTCAATTCCTAATGTTAGCCCTTCAGATCCCATAAGGTTCGGACATGCTGTAACCCGTGTTTGGGCCTCATTGTATACTAGAAGAGCAGTACTGAGCCGCAGAGCAGCTGGTGTGCTCCAGAAAGATGCTATGATGGCCGTGCTAGTGCAAGAAATGCGTTCACTGGATTTATCTTTTGTCCTCCACACACTGAGCCCAACTGACAACAATCATAACTTCATTGAGGCTGAGATTTCCCCTGGACTCAGTCATACACTCGATTCGGGAACAAGAGGTACACTGTGGGTAAATTTGATGACACAGTGCGCACACTAGCATTCGCCAACTTTAGCGAGGAGATGGTTGTAGGTGGCAATTCCCCTGCTGATGGAGAAGTTATACATTTGACTATCGATTATAGCAAGAAACCTTTTACAATTGACCCCATTTTCAGATTTCAGCTTGGTCAGAGACTTGGTGCTGTTGGTTTTTTCCTAGAGCACAAGTTTGGTTCTCCTCAAGATGTCGAAGGATGTTTTGTTGGTAAAGAGATTTTCATCGTGCAATTGCGACCTCAACCCCAGTGAGATCTCAATTTTGCATTGAATTTCTTCACAATACTGTTTGTACAATGCAGCATCTCTCTGAGGTGTATATAGTTGATTAAAGAAGCTTATACAAGCCCTACACAAACAAAGGGGGCAGCCTGGTGCAGTAAGCTCACGCTATGCGTGGAGTTCTAGAAAAAACTGAACCACAAAGATCTATTGTATACAGTCTTATCCTACATTTCTGTCCGAGGCTGTTTCACAAGTAGTTTATGATAAATTTTCTCACCCAGATTGTGCAATCTGCTGTACTGGCTGATATTCTAAGGTTGTCAGCCCATTGACACATGACTCACCTGCAAAAGATAAGAACTCCTGTATATTTGGCTTTTGAAGAAGCTTTTTGGATGTATTTGAGTGTGAAATAGGTGTTTTAGCCAAGTCTGATGGTAATGTTTTAAATATCATATTTCGTTGTATTACAACAAAACAAATATATGAGTCTGTTTATGTTAAAAACAGTTTACAAAATGTAATCATCAATATGGAAATCCAACTTTCAAAAGCTTACATGTAATCTGTTTATTGTTTTTTGCGTCCATGTTACTCTTGCAAGAGTAATGAAGTCATACTTGTGTCTAGCAAGTGGCGGCACAGAAAAAAAATGGAGAAACAATTCAGAATTTTCCCGACAGCTTCCTATTTACTCCAGTCATGTGAAACTGGAAGTTGTCAAAGAACTAAACCCAGTTCCTTTCAAGAGGGCGTTCTATTGTCAGTTTTAGTTCTTTGTTCAGATGTTCATGTTACGTTTATGGTGTAGGTTAATATCAATTCTGGATCTTTGATAGTGCCCCAAAATGCTTCAAGCTACTTATCTTTTCTGTGCATCCCTGGCTCTCATGCCGACTTAATTTTGTTTGTTGGTGAATGGTGGTTGATAGTAAGCAGAGATAATTTTGAAGAAAAAGATAGAAAACCAGCCCTTGGAGTCTCGAATCGTTTTCCGAAAACCATGACGCTCCAGTTATCATCCTCTATAACCCTTCACCTCCCGTAAATTCCAACTTGTTTGACATTATTCTTGTTGGTGGTGGTGGAGGGTTTATTTTCAAGTCCTAGTAGAGTCTATCTTTGTGTGTTTTGCTCCTGTAGAGGCATAATTGCTGTTTATGTTGTTGTCTCACTATTTAAATAGACCTTTCAGTCATAAATTATATTGCTTTTCTGTAAGCATGTTGGAGAATATGAATATATGGATTGGAATTTAAATCATTTGCAGTTCTACTACTTTTCTCATTTAGAAGCTGAGCTGGAAAATTCCTCATTATAGGGAGACCCTTTACGTGCATTAACAACATCAGCATCATTTGGAAGATTTGTCTGAATCACTTGACTGGGAGAAGTGGTCCTCATTTACTCATAATCAGTATCTTGAGGAGGTTGAGAGGTATGCAAAGCCTGGTTCAGTTGTTGGTTAGCATCATTACTTCTTTACTAACACCTGTTGTTCTCAAGTTTTCTCACTTGACTGGGAGAAGTAGTCCTCATTTACTCAATCAGTATCTTGAGGTTGAGAAGTATGCAAAGCCTGGTTCAGTTGCTGGTTATTATCATCATTACTTCTTTAGTAGCACCTGCTCTCAAGTTTTCTTACTCTATCCCCTGTTTCCTACCATTTCTGATGTTGATATTGTCATCTAAATGAATCAATCAAACAATGGCGTTAGCTCTGGCTCAACAGACAATTTGGTAGTCCAACATGAGAGGCTCACTATCTAACTAGAAAACAATGTCAAACAGACATATCCAAATCAATGTCATACAGGGTCTACAGCTTAAGAAATCAATGTCAAACACAAGTATCCAAATCAATGTCAAACTGGAACACAACTATAAACCCCTTGCTTTGATCACTGAGTGTGAATATAAAGAATTTAACTTTTCACTTCCTTTTCCTTCATTTACCCCTTTTCACCTTACACCTCTCTCTAGCACATAATTTTACTCGGAGCATACCACAAATTGTCTCTCTGGGATCCCATACCATGTCTACTTTACTGGACCTTGTACTTAAGTTTCTACTTTGCACCCGACAGGCTCATCAGTCACAAGAACAGAGAATTTAACTAGTTTCTTTTTGACTTCTTAGGCGGCAATCGAAGGCGCTTTAATCAATACTTCTTGTTTGACTTTTGGATGGAAAATGGTTTTCTCCTTGATTTATTCCATGAAGATAAAAACGGTCATCTTAGAAAAGGAGAGATCCTTCTCTCTCTCCCAGAAGTAGAACTGCTGGATAATGAACAAGCTTGTGTGAATGTCCATATCTGTATGGAGGTCCCAACTCGTAATCTGTTTGCTCCAAGAAAGTCACCCTAACCACGGGTGAAGACTAAGCCAGTCTCAGTAGTACTTCCCCCTCTACGCTGCTACCTCACGGAAATGTCAAATCGCCCGACATTCATATCTAACACCACCACATCCTCTCCATTAGCGGACTCCAGCAGATGGAGATCTCCCTCTATGGGCAACGAGAGCCGACTCCTCTTAATGTTTACGTCTGATCGCATAAGTACATTAGATGCTATCAATCTGAATTCATTGCCATCATGGAATACATTGGCAATGGCATAAGGGACAGGGTTTTCTCCTCTGGACCAGGTGCCGCCTCTGGACCAGGCGAAGGGGCTGGAGTCGACTCTAGACCAGCCGGGAGTTCATCTTCTTTTGTGATCTCTTCTTCAGTTAGTGACCTGAATCTCTTTTTTAGTGGCAGGTTCTTATCTTCCTAAAGAAGCCTAGATCTCATTTTCAATGGCAGTATTGATTTCGTCTTCATTCTTTCTATTAAAAGATTCACAGATTATTTAAAATGTCACATACATTAGACACAAGATAGCATAAGCATAGGCAACAACATCGCCGAATAGCAAATAATCTGTGAATCTTTTAATAGAAAGAATGAAGTCGAAATCAATACTGCCATTGAAGAAGAGATCCAGTCTTCAAGAAGATAAGGGCCTGCCACTAAAAAAGAGATTCAGGCCACTAACTGAAGAAGAGATCACCAAAGAAGATGAACTCCCGGCTGGTCCAGAGGCGTCTCCAGCCCCTTCGCCTGGTCCAGAAACGGCACCTGGTCCAGAGGAGAGGGCTCTGTCCCTCATGTCATTGCCACTGTATTCCATGATGGCAGCGAATTCAGATTAATAACCTCTAAGGTACTCACGCGATCAAACGTAAACATTAAGAGGAGTCGGCTCTCGTTGCCCACAGAAGGAGATCTCCATCTGCTGGAGTCCGCTAATGGAGAGGATGTGGTGGTGTTTGATATGAATGTCGGGCGATTTGACATTTTCGTGAGGTAGCAGCGTAGAGGGGGAAGTACTACTGAGACTGGCTTAGTCTTCACCCGTGGCTGGGGTGACTTTCTTGGAGCAAACAGATTACGAGTTAGGACCTCCATACAGATCTGAACATTTTACACGAGCTTGTTCAATATCCAACAATTCTTCTTCTGGGAGAGGGAGAGAAGGATCTCTCCCTTCTATAAGATGGTCGTCTTCATCTTCATGGAATAAATCAAGGAGAAAACCATTTTCCATCCATAAGTCAAACGAGAATTATTGGATTAAAGCGGCCTTCGATTGCCACCAAAGAAGTCAAAAAAAGAAACTAGTTAAATTTTCTGTTCTTGTAACTGAGTGACTGATGAGCCTGTCGGGTGCAAAGTAGAAACTCAAGTGCAAGGCCTAATAAGATAGACATGGGATGGGATACCAGAAAGACCATTTATGGTATGCTCTGAGTAATATTGTGTGATAGAGTAATATTATGTGATAGAGAGGTGTAAGGTGAAAAGGGGTAAATGAAGGAAAAGGAAGTGAAAAGTTAAATACTTTATATTACCTCTGGCCCCTAGATGTTGAATAACCCCTACACCGTCGCCTACATTGACGGATCCTGGATGCTCCTCTGGACCCAGAATAACCCCTGGATCATCGCCCACACTTAGAGTCCCTGGATGCTCCTCCGCAGCCGAAATAACCCCTGGAGCATAAAGAAACCTCACCAACAGTAAAGAATGGAGAACATAAAGAAACCTGACCAACGGTAAAGAATGGAGAACATAAAGAAAATCATTTAGATTGGTGGCTTGGGTACCAGCAACATTGTGAGAAGTTGAACCTACAAAAATGTGCAAATAATACCTCAAATTCTCCTATAATACTAAGTCGAAAAACTAAAAATGAACAAATTTCCAAGTACCAACAGTAAAGAATGGAGAACAAAAATAAACCTGAAGGATCATTTAGATTGGTGGCTTGGGTACCAGCAACAGTGTGAGAAGTTGAACCTACAAAAATGTGCAAATAAATCTCAAATTCTCCTATAAAACTAAGCTGAAAAGCTAAAAATGGACTAATTTCCAAGAAGTACCAATAGTAAAGAATGGAGAACATAAAGAAACATGAAGGATCATTTAGATTGGTGGCTTGGGTAGTAGCATTTAGATTGGTGGCTTGGGTAGTAGCATTTAGATTGGTAGCTTGGGTACTAGCAACATTGTGAGAAGTTGAACCTACAAAACTGTGCAAACAATACATCAAATTCTCATATAATACTAAGCTGAAAAGCTAAAAATGGACTAATTTCCAAGAAGTACCAACGGTAAAAAACCTGACCAACAGTAAAGAATGGAGAACATAAAGAAACCTGAAGGATCATTTAGATTGGTTGCTTGGGTACCAGCAACATTGTGAGAAGTTGAACCTACAAAAATGTGCAAATAATACATCAAATTCTCCTATAATACTAAGTCGAAAAACTAAAAATGAACTAATTTCCAAGAAGTACCAACAGGACAGAATGGAGAAAACAGTAAAGAATAGAGAACATAAAGAAACCTGGATCATTTAGATTGGTGGCTTGGGTATCAGCAACATTATGAGAAGTTGAACCTACAACAATGTGCAAATAATACATCAAATTCTCCTATAATACTAAGTCGAAAAGCTAAAACTGGACTAATTTCCAAGAATTTCCAACAGTAAAGAATGGAGAAAACAGTAAAGAATGGAGAACATAAAGAATCCTGAAGGATCATTTAGATTGGTGGCTTGGATACCAAAACAGTAGTCAAATATAGTAACAAGGATCTAAACAAAAATGAGTGAAGTAAGGACAACAGAAACTTACAATTTACATGAACCAAGTTCACAAATTTCAATCTAAACTACAATTTTTATGTATCACTTCTAATAGTCACATAACAAATAGACTATAAACTAATGATGACTCACTAACAAGACAAAGCAATAAAATGACAAAATATAGAGAAATATCTACAAATATAAGTTAAACTTGTTCCGTCTTTTTTTATATTGGGAGGCCTCAAAATTCGACGGATAGATTTTTCCTCGGGTAGATTTTTCCTCGGCCAATTTTACAAACAATGAGCGTGAATTTAAACTAAAGTTTTCGAATATTAAAGTATTAACAAATATCAATCTAAACTAAAATTTTTTATGTATCCCTTTTAATAATCACACAAACAAGTAAACTATAAACTAATGATGACTCACTAACAAGACAAAGCAATAAAATGACAAAATATAATGAAATATATAAACAAAAATTAAACTTGTTCCGTCTTTTTTAATGGGAAGACCCAATAGAGAAAAAAATATACAATCTTTTTCTCACATTATTTCACCATTGAACTCTCGGGCAGACAATCAGAGGGACACGATTTTTAATCAAGTTGCATCATCTCAACTTTGATAGAATTTTATATTAACTCTTCTAGGCCGACATATCTACTCATGTTGTCTTGCTATAATTCAGTCTTCCTTGTAATTAATTAAAAAGATGACTAAAGTCTATATAGCTTCTAATAAAATGATGTCCCTCAAGTGACCCTCATGATCTTGAAAATTTATATTAGAAAAGAATAGGAGTAAGCAAAAGTTAAAGAATTAGTAGAATATGTCAAGTGATTCTACATAAAATCATGGTGGTCGATACATATACACTTGATTTATAAACATAAACTAACTTTTTCCATCCTTTGGAGAGGCCTCGAAATTCGATAGATAGATTTTTCCTCGGCCAATTTTAACAAATAATGAACTTAAACTAACTTAAACTAGAAAATTTGAAATGTAACAGTAGTCTAAACTAAACTTTTCCGTCTTTTTGAATGGGGAGATACTTCGTCGGCCAAATTTAGCGAATAATATATGCATGACTTAAACAAAAATCTTTGAATCTGGACAAATAAAGCATTAATCTAAACTATATTTCTCGTCTTTTTGAATTGGGAAGCCTCGAAATCCGATGGATAGATTTTTCCTCGGCCAGGTTTCAATTAGTCCACTAATAGTATAAATGTGTAAAAAGAATGTTACAGAGTAATTAATATCCAAGTGAAATGTCAACAAGTAAAGCTAGTTGAAAGACTAAATGGAGAAATGATATAATCCAGAGTGTCCACAATATTTAAAAATGCACAGACACAATTATAATAAAACAATACTATGAAGTAGATATAACAAATGAGAATAAATAGGTGGAGTATAACAGTAGCTAAGTGAAAAATAAAAAGTAACAGATTACGATAATGTAAAATATGATAACCAACAATAATTTTAGTAGATGTAAATAGAGAAACAAATCACTAAATATACAGAACTTAAGATAACCAACATAGAGATATAAAGATAACCAAACACACACAATATGTATAAGAGAGAATAAGATTACCTGAGCTGTTGAGGGAGTTTCAAATTGATTCTCTAGAGAAAAACATATGACCTTAAATTTGATTCGGTGACCAAGAGAGAAAGGCGTCCGGCGAACATGTTGGCGGGTGAAGGAGGTGGTTTTGGGGTTGGGGTTGGCGGTTTCAAGCGAGTTTTTGGGTTGGTTTCCGGCGTGTTTGGTGTTGTTGTTGGGGTTGTGTCTTGGTTGCGATTTGGGACTGATTTGGGAATGTTTTGGGGTCGTTCGGTGTTTTCCGGCAAAGGGGGTGCCGGATCTGGGGTCGTTGGGTGGTTGTTGACGGTGGAGGGTCGTTTTGTGGAGGTCGACGGCGGTGAGGTGGTGGAGACGAGTTCTGGGTTTGGTTCATTGTTTTCGCCGGAGCGGTGGCTGGTCGATGGAGGAGCAAGTGATTTTTATGGGGGTTTTGGTACGGCGTGAAGGAAGAGGAAGAGCGGGACGGAGTGAGACGAGGGCAGCGGCTGCTGGTGGCGAGAAGTAGCTGCAAAAGGGGTTTAGGTGGTGTTGCATGGTGGTTTTTGGTTGACATTTTCCGACGGACGAGTTTTGGAGGAGACGAAGCAAGGAGTTGAATGGTGGCTGTTGGGTCATTTGGTGCGGCGGCTATGGTGGTTCTTGGTGGGTTGGGGTTCGACTGGTGGTGTGAGGAGTAGAAGGAGAGAGGAGAAACAAAGAGACAGTGGTTGTCCGGTGGCTTCCAGTGACGGCGACGGGTCGTTGGTTCGGTGGCGCTGGGTTGAAGAAAGAGGAGAAATGGAGATGAAAATTAAGAGTTTGGGGGGTCTTTTTATTCTTTTGAAAGAGAGTAGGTGAGATACGCAGGTCCCACTTTACTTTAAAGAAAAAGTAAAGTGGAAAAAACAAAAGGAAAAAAGGGGAAATACTGGGATCGAGAAATATATGGATTTAAATTTTAAAATGTATGATGAAGTAAAATAGATCGAACTTCTCTAGAATTAATTAGCTCAATATTGAACTTAATTTTAAAAATAATTTATAAAAAATAAAAAAATATAATCTTTTAATAATTATGAAAATATTATTTATAAATTATATAAAAAATCATATAATATCAAAAAAATAAAATAATAGTAAAGAATGTTAAAAATAACATAAATATTTTGAATAAAATTAAATATAAATAAAATATCTATTTTAATTAAATGATACTCTAAAATGGATTATAGGCCGATCAAAATTGAATTTCAATAGTTATCCTTTTCTATTAACATCTCGAACATGTAACGTTGCGACAACTCGATAAAAATAATAAAAAAATAAAAAGTATTTAAATAATTAGAAAAATTATTTAATTTTAGAAAAAAAATAATTTTAAGAGTTACCATCTAATTTTAAGGATAATTATGAAATTAATTAATTATTTATAAAATAATTTGCAAATTAAAAATTCTGATTAAAGTTTCAAGTTATTTTGAAGAAAAGGAATTAACACCCTTCAAAATTTATAACTATGAGTCCCAGTTAAATTTATTTTTATAAATTAAAAAGAAGATACATGATATAACACAAAATATAATAATCGCTAAATATACACGAGCAATGAAAATAACAACATTAAAAGTATAAAAAAATAAATAAAAACACTATAACTGCAACAATAATAAAATGACAAAAAGTAAGTAATGAAGCATGAAAAGTAAATACATGAAATAAAAATAAATAAAAAAACTATAAATGCAACAATAATAAAATAACAAAAGTAGGCATTATTAGTAACAACGGAGCGTAGGCAATCATAAATAAAAAATATTTAAATCAACAATATTTTGTGTCGGGAAATGAGGGTTGTTTTGGATGATTTTTGGGGAAGAAAATGGGTCAATCTAGGGACTTTTTTGCTGCGTTTTCGGAGTGAAACGTGTGACGTTTTTTGGTCATCTTTGAGCTGAAAATGGTGATGTTGTGGGCTGGTTTGGGGGACGTTTCTTGGTGGCGAGGTGAGGCTGTTTGAATGGCTTTTTCAGGTGGGATTCAGGTCGATTTGTTGCTGCATTTTGAGGGTTTTGTGATGGCGTTTTACAGCTGAGTTTTATTGTATTTGGGGTTTGGTTTGAGTGTTAGTGCTGAGGAAGAGAGGGTGGCGACGTGCTGTGTTTGGCTCATCTGAGCCATTTTTTTCTGTGTTTTTTTTTAGAGTTGGAGGCAGAGAAGAAGGGGAGTTAGGTGGAAGATACGTGGGTTCCACGTGAAAAGCAAAAGTAAAAAAAAAATGGAAAAAGAAAAGGGAAAAGAAATAAGTAACAAGGAAAAGGAAAAAGGAGGAGATACATGGGTTGAAAAATATATGAATTTGAATTTTAAAATATACGATGAATTAAAATAGATTAATGAATGAATTTTTTTAGAATTGACTAGGCAAAATAATTAGCTTAAATAGGAACTATTTAACTTCTAAAATAATTTGTAAAAATTAAAGAAGAATATAATCTTTTGATAATTATGAAAATATTATATAATTATATATGTATAAATTATGTGAAAGAAAATTTATATAATATCAAAAAATAAAATAATAGTAAAGAATGTTAAAAATACACAAATATTTGAATAAGATTACATATAGATAAAATATCTATTTTAATTAAATAACACTCTAAAATGTGTTATAGGCCAATTAAAATTGAATGTCAACAATAATATTAACATAATAATTTAGATATTATAAAAAATATCATGCAAAAAAACTTTTAAAAAATTTCACAAATTAAATCATCACATACAAGAAACAAGAATACATAAGTTTCATATATTGGTATACTAGTTTCTGAAGATCGTACATTGCAGGGACTCAATAGATATTTTAATAGTCATCGCAAAATTAACTAGACAATTTATTATAATTTAATAATTAAAGTAGATGAAGAAATAACTAAATAATAATTAACAGAAACGATACAGTAAAATCAAGTAGTCTTTTTAATAGCCATCGTAACACTAAGAAGACACGTTATAGTCACCTGCTAGCTTCAAGCAGCTATAACAGGCAGCAGGCAGCTAAAATGCTTAATTGTAAATAATAATTAATAAAAAATAATATAATAAATTTAAGTAGATACTTTAACAGTCACCGCAAAATTAAGTAGACTCGTTATTGTAATTTTATAGTTGAAGTTGATGAAGACATAATTAATAATCCGTAATAGAAATGACGTAAAAATATTATCGTTGTTGAGGTTTGATCTTGAAACATTGGATTTAAGATGTCAGACTTGAACCATCATCAAGAATTTCTTCAGATAATACAAGAACATTCTCATTAATGTATCTCTGTAGACTTGGGGTAGTCAAGTAGAAGAATATCATTTATTGCTACCTTTTAAAATCAACACCAGTAAAATTTTATAATTTTTTTCGCTAGTGAAAATGTAGGGGCAACATTTGAAACACTTGAAAGTGAAGTAGATAGTATTGTAACATTCGTCGTTCCAACATTCACTTCATTTGAATTAATCATTTTTCTGTCACAAGACAGACTTAGTATGTAGAATACTAATAATAAATATAGATTTTGTTATCAATGGAATGAATTTGAATGATGAAGGTCTTATAACTTTAAATCAAATTCAAATTCAACTGGAGTAGAAGTACAAAAGATTTTAATCTCAAAAATCAGAAGTTAAAAGATGAAAATACAGAAAAAAATTAAATTTTTTAAGCTTGTTGTCTCCTGTATTTAGAACAGTAAATCAGAAATAATAAAAAAGATGGAAAAAATCCAGGTCTACAGAATTCACTGTGTTGTTAAGGAATTTAATCCCTCACTGTATCCGAGATTATGATTATTTCCTCCCAAGATAAAATAGATATCCTTGTTAAAGAAGTAGTGATACCTCAAACTTTAATAACTTTGACAAACTCAATAAAATAATAACGAAATCACAATAAGACTTTAATTTTTTTTGAAAGAAAATGTATGCAGATGAAGGAAAATTCAATACTTAAAATTAAGAGAAGACCTCTCTTTTTATAGCCAAAAAATGATATTTTTTGTGCATTGTTAGAAAAGTCACAATCATCTAAAAAAGACATAATCTTTTATTAGAAAAACACAGTCATCTAAAAAAGACATTTTAAAAATATTACTACTTTTAGAAAAAATTATGACCCTTTAGAATAATCATAATTATTTATTTCCATTCAAGTTATAATTATTTATTTTCATTCATCCTTTAAAAATCCAACAATTTTGAGTTCTTTTGTTGATGAAAACACAAATGAAATAGGGAAACCATGACGGGGTTCAAATCACACAAAAGGATAAGTTTAAATCTAAAAATAATCCCATCAGACAATTAGAGCTTTCAGCTAATTAATCCACTCAACTCTAACTAAAAATAAAAATTTGAGCTTAAATATGCAATTCTGATCAAGGTCCATCTAATTTACCACTTCATTCCTATTGAAATTCAAAATTGAGCAAATCTAATCAGAAATTTGCCATGCTGTAAGATATCTTGACAAATTTATTAGATGAAATTATGGTAAAAAGGCACCTTTTTGGTGGTTGTTCCCACTTATTACTTTTCCACTTTCTTTTATATGTCATATTTATTATATAAATGTATGATATTTAATATATGTCATTTTATATAGTAATATCATTTCAAATTTGGCTCAATTCCAAAAGAAGCGGCAAACGGTGAAGTAATATTAAAAGTATTCCTAAACTCTCTTGGCTTTTTATTAAGAATCTTGCGATAACAATTTAAGATCACTTGTAATCTTATGTATTAAATTAGTCTAGTTGTATGCACATGTACCTCGTTTGATAACAAATATTATAGAGAATTTTTTTTTTTAATTATGAACTTATTAAAAAATAAATAATTCACCATAAAATAGTTTTCAAAGATTCTATCACTAATTAAAACTTATAATAAATTAAAAGTTCAAATAACATTTCTAATTGTCTTCAAAATATAGTATAGATAATTTCTTTTAAAATATGATATTGATAGATAAAGATTAAAAGTATATTTAAGTTTAGTTAGTTAAAGTAAAGAGATGTTTTTAAGGTTGCTTATGAATATAATTAATAATTCATCCCTAATTCATAAGTGTTTTTAATACTTACAATACACAAACATGTTTTTTGATTTGATCTCACGTGATATCTATATTCTTCTACATCAAATATGTATATCTAAATACTTAAATTTGTATAAAACTAAAAATAACATATATATCTTATATAATACGATACATTCTAGTATAAATATCACATAGAACACACATTACACAATATTGTCTTGCACATAAAATACACTGTCTACTTGTTTAACGTTATTGCAATTTTAAGGAATCGTTTAGTAGAGTGCAATGGCAAAAATAATGGATGCATTAATTTTTTGTATTAGTAGTACGTTGTTTAATACCCCTTTTTTCATACTATATATAATTACTTCAAAACTCTATTGTGTATTAAAGTGCGCATTATTAATACCATGAATTTCTAAATATTAGTAATGCAACATGCATTAGTATGATTAAAAATCCCATTATCCTTTAAAACTTTTTTCACATATAATTTGTGAAGCATATATTTGTAAGAAATTTTAAAATACAATACATTAATTTTAAATGCATCAAACCAAATAGTACATAAAAATTTATATATAATTAATTCATATATTATTAACATATTTTATTTAGCGTTAGTTTTATACAACGAGAATTAAAGGAATATTTATTTGCCAAAAAGTAAAATAAAAAAAGGCAGCAAAAATGTTTCTTGTGATTTTAGCACCAAAGTTCCATTTCGAAAACAACCAATAGAAGACGACGACTCCACCATCAGAGGTCAACAGTCAACACCCAATTCTTTCTTTATTCTTCCCAAACTCCTAAATTTCAATCTTAGTGATACAGCTTTTTGGGAGTAGCTATAATGGTGAAATTCCAATTGGGTCACTTTTTATGGTTCCTTTTGTTAATTGGAACTGCAAATGGGGGAATTGAAGGAGTAATCAAAGTGAATTACAAATTTTCCGGGTCTGAACGGACGCTCTCTGCCCTAAAAGCCCATGATGAAAAGCGCCATCTCCGACTTCTTGCCGGCGTCGACCTTCCTATTGGCGGCACCGGCCGTCCCGATTCCGTCGGGTATGCATTTGATGCATATAATTACTTCTTTTACTTGCTGGGAATAATTTTCTTTTTTTTTTTATACTCTGTGTACCTTAGGCTTAGGCTTGTGTGCTTGTACATTAGGTACGTGTATGTGCAGTGGCAGAGCCAAGAATTCATCTAGGGGATTAGAGAAAAACTATGCTAAGGGGATTCGCTAACTTATATATATGTGCAAGTAAAAATCAGATTTTTCCTTTTCACATAGCTGAATTGTCTATCGAAAACTACCTTTCTGCCTTTAAGGTAGGGGTAGGGTGCCTACACTCTACCCTCCCCAAACATGACTTTGTGGGACTACACTGGGTTGTTGTTATTGTTGTAGAATTTTTCAATGAATTGAAACGCCTTGCACCCCCCTCTCTCCGTTGTGTAATGGGCATGTTACGCATGTTAGGGACTTGTTAACAAAGGAAGACCTCATATAAAGTGTATCTGTAATATTCATAGTTTGAGGCAGAAGTATAAATACATCTACTTGAGTTTGTTAGTTTGATGTACTGTACTTTGGGATTTACTTTATGTGCTGTTATGCTTATATTGTTACTTTCTCCTATTTGTGGATGGTAACTTAATTATGGTGTTACATGTTCAGTTATTCATTACGTTATAAACTTGTATTATGTTATGTTGTACATTGATTGTTTGGTTTGTTAAAATAGGAATGTGTTTGCAAGTTGCTGCTATTTGATAGTTAATTTGCTAAAATAGGTTACTTTCAATTATAGAGGAAAAATTATTAGCATGGGTTTTTCTACATTCGAGTTGAGTTTAGTGGCAAAGTTGTTAACAAAAGGATAATAGTCTGGATTGTGTTCTTGAACTATTGTACTGTTCTTGGAGTGGTGAACACAATTTGTAATTTAATTTGTGAATAGCATCAAGTTGGAACTTGTATGATGGTGGTTTCTGGTGTGTTGCTGTATTGTGGGAATGTAACTGGTTGAGCATATAGTGGAAAAGCTACATGCTTTAGTTCATGGTAGCTAATCATCTTACTGAAGAGCAATTGTTGGAGCATACATGTTTCCCTAGTAATGATATGAAAGGTGTATATGTATGCTTATTTTGGTCAACAACAACGACATACCTAGTGGAATCCCACGAGATGCTTATTTTGGTCGTGAGTGGAAATATTTTCTTAAATATGTTAGTAGAAACTTGATAAGTGCTTTGGATTTTGAGTTTCTTGTTTTGTGCCGAGGGTCTATCGGAAGCAACCTCTCTTTCTTATAAGTTAGGGGTATGGTTTGTGTACACATTAGCCTCCTAGACCCTTCTTGTGGTTACACTGGGTACGTGGTGGTTGGTGATTTTGAATTTGTAGTTGACTTGACTGACTTTCCTTGAAGTTACTGGATGATTAAATTCCTTAGCTTGTAAATGTTTGACGAAGGTCCATTCATGTAGTGATTGTTAGTTTTAAGAAGGTGGTTGATGTTGAATTAGTCTTGTGCAGGCATAGAAGTCCATGGTTGAAACATAGTAGTTTAGTGCTTACAACCTTTGTTCTTGAATAATTGAAAAATGATCCAAGGACTTTTTGAGGAAGTTTCAGTTCGACATAAAAAATAACTTATGTAGCAAATTGCTCTTGAAGGCCTAACCTTTTTACCATTTTGGGTCATTTTAAGTGTGCTATTGAAGTTATAATCTGAAATTTAATATAATATAGGCTTTACTATGCCAAGATTGGAATCGGAACACCATCAAATGATTATTATGTGCAAGTGGATACTGGAAGCGACATAATGTGGGTTAATTGCATTGGATGTGATCAATGTCCCAGAAGAGGATATCATGGTGTACGTTTCTTAAGTTTTCTGATTGTATATCCTAATTCAGCTTTCTGTATTTGCTTGCTCCCAGAAAAAAAGATGTGTTATGTGCTCTTCCTCCCCTTCTAATGTACACATATTTTTGCACAGCTAGAGCTAGCATTCTACAATCGAAAGGATTCTCTCTCTGGTAAATTAATTTCTTGTGGACACCAGTTCTGCAAGGATGTAAATGGAGGCTCAGTATCAGGCTGCTATGGTAACAACTCATGTTATTTTAATGAAAATTACGGAGATGGAAGCTATAGTATGGGCTACTTTGTGGAGGATGTTGTTCAATATGATCTGGTGTCTGGTGATCTCCAAACTAACTCAACAAATGGAACTGTAATTTTTGGGTAAGATGCATTTGGATGTATTCTGAGAACTGCAAGTACTTCAGTAGCTTGTTGAAATCATATAATCCTCAACTGAAATTTGCTGTCTAGACACTTTTAGTTAAAGGGAATCTCCTACTGGAAGAAACTTTGAATAATTGTAGGAGTCCGTCGTTTTCTGTTTTCAGTTCTTCTTAATGATGGCCTTATTGACTTCTATATTGAATTAGTAATAATTTAACTTGGATATGCCTTATTTTCCTTCTCTGTAGAGCAGAACTTAATTAAGACTATCTTTTTGAGTCTTTCAGGAATGTAGAGATATTTTTGGTGGGGCTTAAGTGGATAAGGAGAGATTTGATACCGTTCGTTAGTACAAAGTGAAAAGTGATTCTTTAGATTTTTTTTTCTAGTAATAGTTTGACTCAAACACTTCCGGAAAGATCGTCCAAATGCAAACTGCTGTAATAATATTAAACTGAAGGACTTCTACAGTACTGCTTTTCAAACTACATTTGACAAAAGTACATTTCAAACTAAGCAGATCGGAAGCTTGGCTGAACTACCTCAATGCTGGGTTGATATCTAGTGGCATATATTTTTTTTCCTCTCTTGCTTTTAGTTTATTGACATTCTTCCTCTTGTTTGGGCAGGTGTGGGGGTACACAGTCTACAGATCTAAGGTCCTCAGATGATGCTCTTGATGGGGTTTTGGGATTTGGGAAATCAAATTCATCCATGCTTTCCCAGCTGGCTTCATCTGGAAAAGTGAAGAAAATGTTTGCTCATTGCTTGGATGGTGTAAATGGTGGTGGTATATTTGCCATTGGGAATGTTGTCAAACCAAAAGTAGCCATGACAGCATTAGTACCGAACCAGTATGTGATTGTCCTGCCAGGTTCTATTGTATTCTGGTTATTTCAATGCAGATCTTGTTGACTTTTAATATTTCAATCAACATATGTGTTAATGGACCAATGTCTAGCAGTATTATACCTGGAGACCAAGTCCTTTTAGGTTGTTAGTTTGAAGTCTTCCAACTTAGATTTTGAAATTATGTCTCACTGATTCGCCTCATGTAGACTCCAGCTTTCTTCTTCAGAGCCTTGATGAGACCCCTTATTTCTATTCATTCCCCCCCCCCCCCCCCCCC